>JAYJMB010000139.1:8682-62792 GCA_036873735.1 Pouteria campechiana
GCATAAGGGAAAGCTTAAATCAAAGGTTGCAAATTCGATGGAGGAAAGGTTAAAAGTTTGGAACCCATCAACTTAATCTAATTGTTTGTGCGGGTAAAGACCATCATGAAGATGACATCTAGTTTAGAACATATTCCAATCGTCCATAAATGCAATGCGGCCCCCTCTTCTTTTTGTTGTTTCATGCCAATTAGCTGAGGAAGGATAAGGTTGAGCAGGATGAGACGCAGGAAAATGGACCCACTTATGTTATTAATAAAATGTAGATAGTTTATTGTCTTATATTTTAAATTTGAAAAATTCTCATTTAAAATAGGTTTTGCTGTGCAACCCTCAAGTTCTCTTATACCATGATGTTGTAATCAAATTCAAGCTAATTATTATGTTTGGCATCATTTATTTTATTAAGATACTAAAAATCATCTCAATAAAAAAAATATACAGAGACTACAATATTAAAAAAATCAGTATAGTTCATAGGTTTTGGATCAAGATAAAATTTTTAAATCTTAGCGAAATAAATATTGCAAGATATGAGAACTTAGGAGGTTACATGGCGAAAATGATTTGACATAAAAATTTTCCTTTGAATTTATTTATTTATTTATTTAAGATAGAAACAGTGGGCATTTATGCAGCCGACATTAGCAAAGAAGTGCTAAAATATTTATTTTCCTATGATATAACCTAAATGAGTATTCTACCATCATATTTTCCTTAAGTATTGATATTTTGAGTATTTTATTATATTTAATTCATGGATTTCATTGAAAATATAATTAATAATACCTGTAAAATAAATTCTATTTATAGTGATTGTTTTGATTTTATCCTTGCAAATTGGTCATTTTAGCCTTTATAAAGAATTAATCATTGTAATTACTTTCGACAGACTTTAAGACAAAAAGAAAGTTTATTTAATAGTCAAGATTTTCAATTTATTTAGTTATGGTCTCACTTTCATATATCACTAGTGCCACTTGATTGGTAAAGCTGTGTGGCTTACCTGATCCTCTTTCCAATAACTATTTTCTAAAGTATTCTGAATGGATACTTAAAAAGTTCAAAAGCGTTTGAGTACGTAAGCTCTGTTCACACATTTCCCACAATCCAAAACAAGACAAAAAGAAAATGATACATTGGCGCCATTGAAATGTATTGCCATATTGTTTTGAGACCACCTTAATAACTTAAAATAAATTTAAATTAATCATGATATTTATCTTTATATATTGATCCATAATCCCAAAACCTATGTTAATTTATAACTCAGATAGGACATAATAACTGAAAATATTAAATTACATATGAGTCATTAAAAAATTTCCAACCCGTTTTATGACCAAGGACCGGATGGACGTCTATTTTGCCCAAAACGTTATTTTTGGCAGACGAATAGCTACGTTACAATGTGTTGCAGGCAATTTCAATATTCAAATAAAAAACTTTAAAATAATTTTTAGTTTTTTCACATATTATAATATTGTTTCGAATGCTTATATTCTCAAAAGCTTTCCATCAAAAATATTTCTTATTTATTCACTAAATAGACGGTGAAAATATAAAGAATGGCATGGATTCAATCAAAGCATCCAGATTGGCCCCAAACAGCAAGGGCATCAACGAGATTTTGGTGCTGCCAGCCGCACTGAATAATTTACCTAAAGAAAAATTAAATAAATCCCAATCTCTTTCCATGCAGTGGTTGAAACGCAGAAAGGGATGCCTACACGTGTGGACCACCTGTTTGACACCTACACGTGTGGACAGTATGAAAAACCGAACTATGCAAATCTTTAGCGAGGCCTTGCAAATCCCAAATACTCATCTGATGAACGGCTGTGATTTCGTAAAAGCTTGCATATTAGGCACACGTATAAGTCATTTAATCAATTTTCACACGCGCAACTCCCGAAAAATCGTTTTCGGCTATTTGTTGTTCGTTGATTGGGTCGTTTGCAACAATCCCTCCAACCATCCCAAAGATTTTATCACTCGGGCAAAATGTAGTTGTTACTCTGGCGGAGCATTTCATAGGCGTTAACGCATGAATAAATCAAAAATTATGCTTACTTGATCGAGATATAACTCAATAAAGTCACATGCGACGTGTTATTTGTCTATAAATTGTACTATAAAATGAGTGCCATCTATTCATATTAATCACTAAAATTAATTAACGGCCCTGATATGAGAAGAATTGTTGGCTAGTCAGTAAATCATTTGTTTCATTCAACGTCATTGATTTACATTTGGATCGAAAAAAGATACGAGTCATAGAGTCTGAGGTAGATAAAAAATTTCGCAATGTCGAAGAGTGCATGTGCATGGACTGCCGCTCTCTGTCAGAGTAGATGTTTTCAGAGGAGTAGAAAATAAACAGCAAGCAGCCATCGAACGGCTTACCTGACTCGGTGTAGTCGCGACCCAGAACCCAACCGAGTTTACTCAGTGACTCGACCGAGTCGTCTTGTTCTGGCATTTCGTCGAACATCGACAGAGCAAGGAGAAGAAGATTACAGCCACGTCGCTGTCACCAGGACGCCCAAGCTCCCGCCACCCTTTTCATACTCCAGTTACAAGTTTTCAAGAAACCCTAAGGGCATTTTCGTAATTTGCCAACCCCCATTCATTTTGCGACCGCTACACGCTCTCTGAGATGCCCGATTCCGCTTCTATATCATCTTCTTCTTTTGGGGTTTCCCATAAATAGTCAACTCTTTCTGGCTTGTGGATTGCTCGACTGTCTGATTGCTGGGTTTTAGCCATCTTGGTTTTGTTTAGATTTTCGATTTGTTAGATCTTTTTCCAACTTCTTTTGTTGTTTTAAGGCCGTCTTCGAAGAATGGAGCCGACGGACATCGTGGGGAAGTCGAAAGAGGACGTCACTTTACCGAAAGGTGAGACCTTTCCTTCCTCTTGGATGGTTTCTGTGAAGAGCTTTCGATTCTTCATGGATTTTATGATGCGGATAGTTTTGATTTGTATGTGTTCTCATATGTGCTGTTTGTCATAGTCCATCTAGTTTTATTGTACAATTGGATCTCAACTGCCTGAAAATATATCTTTCCAGAGTCTTGCGAGTTCAAGGAAATAAAACTCTGATTTTGTAATCGACTTTACAGTTTGATTAGCTTAATTTGTTATGAATATTGTTAATGCAAGCTTGTTATTTTGAGTTCATCTAGATTTTCCACTACTCTGTGATTGAGATTATTTGCATCCAAATGAATTATTTTCTTTAGGGTTATAGTCCTTTATTTAATTTTTTCCCTTTTTGGGTAGTTTGACTTTTTTTTTTTTTCATTGCAGTTTTGTACCAATCTGTATTGATGATTGCATTTCTATCGAATGAAGGTTGACATTGTTCACATCTTGAAATGATTTTAGCTGAATATCTGTGACATCACTCAGTTTTGTTACACGGGCAATGCTGATTTTTCCCAACGGTCGTCATTGCTCATTGCAGTGATTCTGTGGCACTAGTTGAATTTCCACTGTATTCTTGTCTCCTAATGATTTTTGGGTAAATCATTGAAACTGACTTGTGGTTAGGCATCTGTTGTTTGCTCTGAAATAAGGATACATGAGGATTTTACTAAGTATCTGTTTATTTTATTTTATTTTATTTATGTCTATCAATGTGTTTATTTTATTTTATTTATGTCTATCTATCTGTTTATTTTATTTTATTTTTATCAACAATGAATGGAATTTGTTATTGGACTCCTCTATTGGGACATAAACATCTAACCAAAACCAACTATGGAAAAGAGGATTCAGCAGAATGGATTGTCAAGTCCCATCAACCATGTGATCTATATTTTAGGTAACGATGAGTACCTTCCACCCACCTTCTGTTGGACGTCTGCTTCATTTTATTGATGCAGCTTTCTCCTTATATTGATCAAAAATTTTAATCTTATCAGAGAAAAAAAAAATGGAAAAAGTGATATGCCAACAGTTATGTAAATGAAAATAACACCATTGTTTTGAATGCTGGGATCTTTCGTCCCTCTGCAACCCAAGTCAAAGAATGATTTGTGCCTGGTCTAACTTGAAAGCAATTGTAAATTTGGATGGTAAAATGGTCCACTGCCTCCACCCCATCCTCCTTCCTGGGTTAATGGTTAGGTTAGCAGAGAATTTAGTGTTTGGCATTAGCAACAATTAGGTGGGGATTGAAATTGTCTATGGTTGATGCTGGTGGAGGGGAATGGCAGTTGATGAATTGCTTGAGGAATCTAATGCTTGAGTTTGATGTGATGGGATATTTTTGGCCATTTGGTTTCTTTTAGGGCCCACATGTTTCCCAATTATATCCTCACTGATTTTGTGTACTGTCGCTTTATGAAATCTGGTCAGTTGGTGGTTGTTTCTTTAACAATGTTTTCTTGTAGTCTTTTAATCCAGCTTGCTGTTCCTTTTACAGCAACTATGTTTAAGATTATAAAGGAGATGCTACCTCCAGATGTTCGTGTTGCAAGAGATGCCCAGGATCTCCTTGTTGAGTGTTGCGTAGGTAAGAATGCAATAATGCGATTATGGATAATTCAAATATGTTCTAAAACTGTCTCTTTTGTTTTCCCCTTTCAGTCCACATATCTAGTATCTACCAATGTTTATTCATGGATAAGATGTGTAATTGTGTAAATATGGGATCTGTGCTGTTAGATGCATCCACTAATCTTTATGAGCAAATATTTCCATGAAACCAGTTTCACCAAAATTTTCTACATAAACTCTCCATTTGGGCTCTCGCCATGATGTTCGATTAAATCAAAACTAACTATCATATTTATTTTCATACACTTAACTATGATTCTAAAAATATCATCATCGTCAATAACTCAGCTGAGTCATACTAAAAAATTATTTAATCATGTGGTTCTAAAGAGTTTGTGTTGCTGTGGTCCACCTGACTCTCCAATTAAGATGCTTTTTATATTCATAGTTAAGTGTATGAAAATAAATAAGATGGTTGATTTTAATATGATCAAAGCATTTAAGGTGGGCTTAAATGGAGCAATAACATAGAGAATTTCAGTGAAATCAGTTTTATACAGATATTTCCCATCTTTATATTACTGAAATATAGAAGTGTGAATTATGTATTTAGGAAATTTGTTAAAATACATCTATATTGACATTTGAAATATATTGTTTGGTTCTGGACCAGTTGCCTAAAACTATTTCTGGTATTGGGTTCACCTCTTTGTTTCACCATGACAATAGATTCTTCCAGCATCCAACTCTCAGCCGGACAGGTAACAATTGTACATCATCACAGTTATTTTTCTATGAGAATCATCTTGCCATACCTTTCTCCAGAAATTCATACCTGCTTGCAATATATCTATCAGGAGTCCCTTTTTTCTTGTATCCAGCCATTCTTGTATTTGTATTTGCATTTGCAGATAATACAAAGATTCCCATTGAATTTGTTTTGAAAGCTAGCCTTTTACCAAAAATGCAATTTGTACCCTACTTAAATGGTGAACTTATCTGGAAACTGTGGAAGTGCAACTGTGCATTTGTTCGAATTGTGGTCTGTCAAACTTGAGCTTAAACAGGCAAGTTAGGTTAATTCAGATGCGGTGCATAGTTTACTACAATGGAAATGTAGAAAAATAAAAAAATGGAGCAATTTTTAGTTCACGATACATATAAACTCTGAGACAAAATTAGATTGTTTGATCTTGAATACTTCCATGCTATGTATGCAGTTTCCAAGTAATGCCTAGTGCCTGTTATCATGCATTGCATTTTTCCGACAGCATCAAAGTTTTCAGTAATGGCAATATGATACTATTTTCATTTTGAGTTAATATTTTCTCCCCTAAAGAACTGAAGATTTTGTATGGTTTTGGTTTTTCTTTCCTTGCAGAATTTATCAACCTTGTCTCATCAGAATCTAATGAAGTGTGTAGCAGAGAGGAAAAAAGAACAATTGCACCCGAGCATGTTCTTAAGGCCCTAGAGGTTTTTGACCCTCCTGACATTTTTACACCCTTGAATTAGATTTTAAGGTTCTGCCACCAGGGCCTATCTCTCGGCATCACTTCAGCCTAGGATTATTATCTACTTAATGTCTTTCATCCTTACTATACACTATTGAGTAACGGTACTATGATTCTTATCATTTGATGGTAGATAATTGTAAATGCAAACACCATGATCCTTGTGTACATGCACTTGACTGCAATGAGAAAATCCTAGGCACTGTATTTGACTGGAATTCTGTAGCTAATTTCTCATCCTTTCTTTATGCGATGCGATGAGAAATTAGCTACAGAATTCCAGTCTAATAAAGTGCTTTGTGTACGTGCACTTGACTGCAATCCTTATTTCTGATAAAATTGCAATACATTGGTACCAGGTCCTTGGGTTTGGCGAGTACATTGAGGAGGTGTATGCTGCCTATGAACAGCATAGGCTTGAGACACTGGTAAGTGCTTTTGTGGTTCCTTCTCCCTGCTTTATCTGCTAGATCAGATCATCTACATGTTCTTGTACAAGCCATTCTTGAAGTGCTGCAAGCAGGACCCTGGTCTGAGTAGCATCCAATCTGTTTGGTTTGTTTACTTTATTATAAAAGCTGGAATCTCCAAAAATTGGGTACACCCAATTATCATATGGACTGACTGGCAAATTTGGAACATTTAATGGTTTTTAGTGGTTTCTACAATGGGCGTCAAATTTTAATACACATTTTAAAGTAGAACCTTCTTTTTATTTAATGCCTATCTATTGCTTTCTTTGTTGGGATCTACATTGTTTTTGACAAACCCTCTCATTAATTATATGATCTTCACCATGATAACAAATCAGGTCTCCAAAAAGTTCTGTAGGAATCATTTAACAGTAGAGAACCATCCAATATGTGCCTTGTGGTATCATAGGATGCTTGGATTGGCTTATTTTGTTTCCAACACAGCACATATTTAGCTCCTTCCGCAGGCACTTGTAGAAGAACTGGCCTCTTTCTCATCTTCTAGTTGTTGGATCTGTACACCCCTCACCTAGAAGCTCCTTGTGAATATGTTGCCTTTGGCAGGATTCTCCTAAAGGTGGGAAGTGGAGTGGTGCTGAGATGACTGAGGAAGAAGCAGTTGCAAAGCAACAGAGAATGTTTGCTGAGGCTCGTGCGAGGATGAACAATGGACCGAACATTCCAAAGCAGTCGGAATCTGAAAGGAATACTGATAGCTGATTTGACCTTTGTTTCATGAATCATAGGCATCCATTGGATTGAATGAGATTTGATCCTAGTTTGCAAAGGTTGGGGGTGTTCTTTTTGTGATAGTGCACTCAATATTTACCTACAAAATATGTAAAGATAACAGACTGGTTTTTCCTTCGAGTGTAATTGATATGTTAAAATCAGTGAATTTCTTATAGATTGGATGGGATTGCTAGTGGGCTTATTGTGGTACATGATTTTGTTATGCTAAACGATTCATATTCACTCGAAGTGATGATGAGCTATGAAGCTAAGTCTCGAAGAGTAGTGCTCTGAAGTTTATTTCACACACTGCAGAATTATTGCTGCATCATCCCTGGTTGGTAGAGGTTCTTTTTCATCTTTTCAGAGAAATCTTCTCCTGATTGCACTGAAGTGATAAACTCGAATTCTGGTGTACGATAGCAGAAATACTGCCGGTAACCACTTGCATCTCCCGTGTGCATGCAATTTAAATTTACTCATCTTATGTCAGTTTTGATCATCGAAGAATAAATAGTTGCTGCCTTTATTTGATTAATAATTTTGATGATAGAGTCAGGTTTAGGTCAAAACTTATAGGTCAATGGCCAGGTTGATAGGTGTCGGGTCGGGTTGGGTTAAGGTCAACCCAGCCTTCTAAAATTTTGGTTAGCAATAATTCGCGTTGGCGCATCTCACACTTGAATGTTTAAACTATTTAAGGTATCAATCAATTGCAACAAATATACAAATACATTTATTAAAAAAAGATTTTAATACATAAATATATAACTATGCCAAAAAAAATAAAATTCATGCAAGTAAAAGCATACGGAATTATTATATAGCAATAACTTCATTCTTAAATGAATAAAGAGCAAGAAGCGAGTAATATATGTATAAGATTCCACTTGGTTGTATTAACTTCACCCTAAAATGGTATGAAAATAAAATATTGTTGTGGTATAATTGAAAAGAAATAAAAAAAAAAACTTCAACGAACAAAAGTTTCAAAGTGAAGGGAGAATTGCTTCATATCAATCACAGAAAAAGTATTGTATTCATGCACAGAAATGAACAAACGTTTCAAAGAGAAGGGTTGAACTACTTCGAATTAACCATTGAAGGTATTGGAATAACATGAGGTGGATTAAGGATTGAATAAGTTGTTTTTTCAAGGATTAACCCTATCCATTTTTAAGAATCAGGTTACAATTTTCAGGCCAACCCAAACGTAGCAGCCAAAACAAGGGTTGCAACCCATCTGAAATTGAGTTGAGACGGGGCAGGTACAGGTTGACCCACCCAAGTTGCAACACTAGTTTAGGTTCAGCTCTTTCTAGGTCATCCTTGACTATTTTTTAGGTGAATAAAACTAATTACTGAAGATCCTGTGGTGCTTCTATTTTCAGATTTTCAGTGGTCATCTGTCTGCTTGGAAAGCAGGCATCATGTCCACTTCTGCACCTCTTTAGCAGGGATATTCATCTTGATTCTTATGGACTTCTTGATTTATCCCCACTAGTTGAATTCCCAATGGCCCAAAAACCATTCATCAGATCTACCATCTGATCGATGAAATGAAGTGGACATTTTAAATGGTATCTCTTCTCCTCGTTCCTTGTCCACAGGTAACTTGATAAAACAGTTGATATTTACCTACGTGGATGACGATCTAACTGAAGTTAGTGACACTTTTTGCAAACCATCACACACAGCAAGCAATTAAGAACTGTAACTCACTACATTAATGAAATCTGTTACTTAAAAAATCATCTAATCATTGTCATGATTCAGGCAGAGTGTGTGGAAACACCTTCAACCAGCCCCACATACCATCAGAGATTGGATCAGTTTTAAGAAAATGCTCGCAGAATAAATAAAATGAAAGCTGTAGTAGAAGTTTTAGTAAACAACTTTGACAAAAACTCTCTTATTTGATTGGATGGAAATCAAGTGACATAATCTTATTCCCAGCAATCTCAGCACCCGATTCAATTATCCAAAAAAATAAAAATGCAATATCCCCATTTCCCTAAATAATCTGTTTGTTTATGAGAATCTCACTTCACACAATGATCTTCCCTCCTTGATAATATATATATATATATATATATGTTGATGATCCAGCAAGAATTCTCACATAAATGTTGCATAGCCAAATGCCCACTGCTAGATGATCATAGCCTCCAGGGTAAAAATTGATTGCAGAGCAGTAGCAATCTCTTCGCCGATGGCTATGATCATCCAGTTAGGAGAAGTTAGGTCCATGCAAAAATGCAAAGCTTCTCCTATCCAATGCTTGATAAGATGATTGAAGGCGACCTACCCATGGACAGAATAACTGGTGTTGCAAAATTGCTTGGTGAATTCTCACTAGATCATTTCTCTACTAACTGCATAAGATGTTTCTCAAGTGAAAGGATTGGCAATCAATCAACCTGTATTCCTCATGCCTGCAGCTATACCATTAATGGTGATGAGCAAAGCATCTCTCAGCTTGTTGTTGTCATCATCTTGCCTTAGCCTCCTCAGAATCTCTACTTGTAACATGTTCATTGGGTTAAGGAACGGTTGCCTGCCCTCAATAAGACGCCTCAAGCTTCTGTTATTCTCAGATAGCTTCTCATGACCGCTAACCACTAACACATATTTCTCTGTTGTTAAGAGCTCACTCCTAAGCTCTGCACCAAGCTTTCTCCTTGCTTCAGATACCAGAACTTCATCATAGTGCTTTGCAATTGGAATGTCAGACTTGCCAAGAACCATCTCTATAAGGTCGATGGTTGACTGAAAGAATGGCCATTCTTTGTACATAGCTTGCAAGTCCTCTTTGTATCCTTTTTCACAAGCACCCCTGAGGCCTGCACCCACACCCAGCCATGCAGGGAGCACAAACCGTGTTTGGGTCCATGCAAACACCCATGGTATGGCCCGCAGGTGACCAATTCCTGTTGTGCTTTTCCGCCTTGTGGGCCGGCTTCCAATGTTGAGGTGCCCGAGCTCTGCCTGTGGAGTTGCCTCATGGAAGTAGCTGAGGAACTCTGGGTTTTCATAGACTGTGCTCCTATAGCTGCTGCAGCTTATCTTGGAGATCTCATCCATTACATCCCGCCATTTATTTTCCCTTGGGGGAAGAGGGGGGCGGAGGGTTGCAAGCAGGACAGCTGTTGTGTAGATCTCTAACTGTCTGACAGCAATTTGGGGCAGCCCAAACTTAGCTTGCACCATTTCACCTTGCTCAGTTGAACGCAGTGTTCCCTGATCAAAACAACACATGAGCTTAGTGCTTGAGAACAACTGAAATTTGAAAGCATAGCAATTTGAATTATAAGAGTGTGATTGATCTAAGCTGTTTCCAGTTGTACATCATGTGTGCCTTACAACCATAAGGATGCAAACATTTGACCTATCCCTGTGAACTGTCTGCCACTTATAACATATGATCATACTGCCCTCTAATTAAAACAGGGGTGCATGTGTATTGAACAGTCTAACTGATGTCCCATGTCTCAAATAAACATCTTCAGGAGATTGTAATTTCATATATACTAGTCATGCCTCTCTTTAATAGTTTTTCACTAGTGTTGACATATCAGCAACTTGGGAAGTCTATTTTTCATCCAGAGTCATAATTGTTATGAATTGTCTGGAATTCTAGATGGCTTACCATTACAGAACCAGGAGGCTGCGACTGGATGGCAAGATACGTGGGCCCACCACCACGACCAATGCTACCTCCACGCCCATGAAACAGTGTTACTTTAATACCAAATTCATTACATGCAGCTACGACATCCTCTTGAGCTTTGTACAGCTCCCATGCTGCAGTAAAGCGCCCAGCATCTTTTCCTGAATCAGAGTACCCAACCATGACCTGCAAGTAACAATTTAGTACAAGTTCAGTGCAAACCCAAAAATCATCATCATTGTAGCACATGCAATCAAAATACCTCTTGGTGCCCATTGTGGTTTTCTATGATGTGGTCTCGATACCAATCAATGGACAGCAGCTTCCTAATCACTGAGCCAGCTCCTCTCAAGTCCTTGACTGTTTCAAACAAGGGAACCACTCGCAAGCTGTTCCACAAGTGAGTTTAATAATGTCAATGATTGTGCACATGATGATGGTTATGTTTAAAAGTAAAACATTTGTCAATGACATAAATTGCTCAGAACTTTACAGAGCGGAGTTGGATGGTTAAATCAATGTGCCAAAGATGTCAGATGTTCAGAGTTTAGCAGGGTGTATTTCAATGTGAAGTTCATCTTCTGAGAAAATCTTTGAATGTCTCCAATAAACTATAGAAGCCACCACACAAATAATTTGGATTGAGGACAGGCAGGCCCCAAACCAACATGTAATGGTTTATCACTTTATCCTGTCTGGGTAAATGCTTTTTAGCTGGTTGAAATTTCTGATAGATAGTTTCTGTAATCTTACGTTCCAACAGGACATGGTCTTCCAAGCTCCCCACTAACAGAAAGCCTAGCATCTTTCTGTAACAGCTCCACAGCAAGAACATCACTTGCCTGCCAATCATCATGTATGAAAGTGCATTACCATTAATTCTTTCAAATAATGAACTCACCTCTAATTAAACATCAGAAATGAGAGAGAGAGAGAGAGCAGGGCGAGGGGCTACACTAAATCATGTAATCCTTGTCCAAGAAACCATGAATTCAGTGCTTGATACATACATTTGAGGCCATAGAAATAACATATGCTCCAAGAGAGTACTTCCCTAGTTCAGCAGCAACACGGAAGGTATCAAGGACCTCCTTCACATCAGCCGTTACCTAAAATAGTTAGAAGAAAGGGAGAAATAATCAGCTTTATATACTTTAATGGCAAAACAATGCTGGTTCTAATAGGGAATATACAATTACATCATCTTGGAATACCTCTGATCTGTTTTGATAGATGGAATCTCTGGGAAAGAGAATGGTTTAACTTGACATATTATATCATGTGGATTACAAAGAAAAGAATGAAATTCACAAAGAATCATTATTCTTATCTCCCAATACTCCCACTTGACTTTTACCACTAGACTTTTATGCTTTAGAGACTATTCATCATCATCAAATGTTGTTCCCCATCTAAGAAGGGTCAGCTACATATGGATCCAGTTATGCCATTCCTATCGTTCTTTGATTTTCCACAGCAAGTCTAAGCATCTGCATATGTTTCCTAATGAACTTTAACCATAATCTTTTTGGCCTTCCTCTAGTTCTCTCATAGCCTTATATTTTGATAAATTCATTCCTCCTAGTTGGAGTTTCCGGCCTCCATTTCACATGATCAAACCACTTAAGCCTAATTTCCCTCGTTTTATTTCTAGGGATTCCACCTTTATGCTATCTCGTACTACATTTCTAGTTTTATCTTTCTTCTTTTACTGCTCATGCATTTCAATATCTTCATTTCAGCTAAATTCATTTTATATATTATATAAACTATATTAATTATTATAAAGAGTTCTGTGTAATAGATTTATCACTTACCTGATGTATATATAATTCGTATAAAATAGATAGTTTAAGGCCAAACATTTTTGCTTAATGCAAGGCAAATGGTTCTGTCATGTAATTAGCAGAGAGCATTAAAGCCATTGTGCAAAGGTGGATGCAGATGCGGACAATTGATTAACTTTACCAACTTTTGTTTTTATCATATATTGGTAGCCCATGTAATATGTAGACCACCTAATTTTTGGACTAGGACACATACACAGCAGGATCTGCCTCATGAATAATGACCCATGGACCTGGTAAATATTGTATACATGTGAGTACCCATGTTAGTCAAGGACAGGGATTAATAAACCCACTTGAGCTTGTAAGACAACTGCATCTGTTTTTGATACTAGCAACAATTGGTTTGAGATTTGAGTTCCCAAATCTATCCAAATTCTACCTTAACCTGTTTGGATGGAGAGAATCCAAATATAGCATAAAGAACCCCATGAATCCTATAGATGTGGAAAATTTTGGAGTCCATGCTTTCATCATTTATTTTTCCCTGAAGTTTTTAACGGAAATATACAGAGGTCAAGGGTAATTGTATGTAGAATGGAGTTGTTCTCTCACAATCATTGAAATAAGGTTTGAAATGCTTTAGCAATAAGTCAGTATATTTAAGCAGGGTAGATTTCTTTTTCTTCTTCTTTTTCTTCTTCTTCAGCAGTGTAGATTTATGTGTAAAAGAAATTAGTAAATGCAGTCCCAAACAACCCATTTTTACTTTTTCATAACATTCTGACTGCTGTAGAGGGAAGCCACCCAATTTCCTTGTCAAAATTAACTCACCTCCCCTAAAACAATGAAGCTTGGGCAAAGGCTTCAAGCATCAGGCATGTGTTCATCAAAAGGTGGAAATGGAGATGAAAATGCAATCTTCATGTAAATAATAAATAGATTTGACATTTACCTGTCTATGTTGTTTTTTCTTTACTTTATAACGGACATCATTCTTCATCTCGCTAACATCATCTACATTTTCATTTCCATTTCCCTCAACATTTCCAACTATCCGCAACAGTGGAAAATTCCTAATTGTCTCGAAAATTTAAGATATTGATTAAAGTTGTTGCTTAAGATATTTCTCAACTATTGTTAACCTACATTTTGACTAATGCAATTTCTACCAGAAATTTCTCAAGAGCGAATATCAAATGTTTCCATATGCTCCATACTACTGCAATTTCTACCAGAAATTTCTGAAGAGTGAATATCAAATGTTTCCATATGCTCCAGTTGGAAATCTGAAGATCACCTACATGAATTCATGAGTCAAAAGGATCTCTAAAAGAGATTCAGCAAGCAGAGTATAAGTGTACAGTCATGCATGTCCAAAGGTCAGTGAACATCAAACAATGATTCTTGTGTCCAGCATCATAATCATCTAATCCTTGCCCAAGTAATCAGGGTGAGAACAAAAAGATGAGGCTGAAATAGCTATAATGTGGCCTCCCTTACCAACCCATTGGCTTACCCATGTGTACCTCATTAGCATACAATTTTGCTTTTAAACAAAGATGGCTATACATGCATCTTAAGCTTGGCATAGATTTGGCCCAAAGGAATTTAAAAATAATACTAATAATAAAGTAGGAATCTAGTCTTTGAAAATATATCATACCAACATGAGAATCAACTCACCTCTATAGATGGAGGGACTAATGGCCTCTTGCTTTTGAGCTCTCTAGTAAGGAATTCCAGTTTTCTTTCCTCATCCCATTCACTATATACGCCCATGTCCAAGTACTTTGTAACTGCATCTAGTGTTTCAGCATGACGGCTAGATTCCTAAGAAAATGGGAGGCAAAAATCATATACTTACCTAAGGCAGAGTTGACATGAAAAAGTGGATTGAATGGCAAATATTCAGTTTGTAGCAAAGGTCTATCAAAAGGAAAAACAAAGGAAATACAACTTGGTTATTTCTACTTTATTGGTAAGTCAAGCCAATAATTGTAATTCATGTTAAAAGTTCATATTTTAAGTTGCAAGCAACAACATGACCTGCACACACCTGACGCAAATCAAGCTTCATTAGAATCATTCCAAAGGTAGCTACCCTCCGGATCAAATCTGTAAGCCGTCCATCAGCAAGAACACTGGATCCACACGATTGCTGCAATCATCAAGGATCAATTTATGAATATGGAAACTTCATACGCCATGTATCATGAAATCCTAGAAAATGATCATAGCATACCAAAGATTCATGACAAAGAAGTAATGGTTCTAAAAGGTGATCCGGTGTTTCGTAATACTCCAACGGATCATGATCGCAAGGGAGACCTTCAAGGAGAAGCTCCAGTCGCCTCCGCGTCTTCAAGAGCTAAAAACATCAAGCACAAATACACTGAGAGTTCTCTTACATCATTTATTTCTTCAAAAAGTTGGGGAGGAATACATAATAAATTTTGTCAAAACTGCACTGCATGATAAATGAAGCATAACATCAGATGACCACAAGCCACACAATGCTTCCCATGGTACTAGGATTCAAGGTCCTACATCCCATATCTTAAATGTCGCAGGTGTATGACTCCAACCATTCATTATCAACTCACTGTGCATGAAATGGCACAAAATCAGGGCTATTTGATCATATGGAGAAATATGTTTGCTGAATGTGGACAGTTAATACCTCTCCCCATCCTGCTCTCCCTTGCCACCTGGTGGTCAAGTTGGCCTGAAGTTTGCATTTGTACATACGAAGTGGAAAGCACTAGATGAATCGACATGAGCTCATTCACAATTGTCTCATTGGTGCATTTGGTAACAGTCGTAAGACTAAGATTGGAAATCCTAATCTTACAAGTGGCCATGACACACCTCAGAAGATGGGATAGACACATTCAGAAACTGAATAAAATGAAATACAAAGTTACTAGTAGCAAAGTTATTCTTTCTCTCAAACCAGATGAGATTATTAAGGACTAGCTGATAAACATCTTCGATATTGATGAGAAATCATCATCATCATCATAAGTTGCTTCCCACCCAAGTGGTGTCAGCTACATAGATCTTGTTGCACCATTCCTGCTATCTTGGACAACAAGTTATGTTCTTAGTAAGCATAAACATTTTCTCATTTCTCCTAATGACCTCTAACCATATTCCTTTTGGCCATCCTCTGGTTGTCATATTAATGAGAAGTGATAGAAGCAAAACTGGATCTTACCTTCTCTTTTACATTCCCGAGAACTACTCTGTAAGGAGCAATTTCAGGACGCTCTAGCAAGCTTGGCTCTAGAAGCTTATGGAAGCTCGTTCTTCCCATCTGAGATTCTGCAAACTTCTTCCTTTTAGCAATTAGTTGACCTGCACTCATAGAAGTTGAGCGAGCAAATGCTGGAGCTCCTGCTGCAGAGGACTGGAGATTGCTTGGAACTTTTAAAGATTTGCTTCCTATAGTCGCATTTCCATTTCCTAATCTTTTGCAGGAAGTTTGATCGGAGTCTTGGGATGAAGAAGCTGAACCCAAAGAATTTCCAGCATCCTACAAATCAAAAATGACATCATGTAAAGAATGTCATCAAGTAGAAAGAAATAAGAATGGCAATGAAGCAAAATACAATATGGGTACATCATCCATTGCTTCATTTTCTTTTTTACCTGGCAAGCATGCACTGTGTTGCCAGGAAATTCACGCATGGAATATTGAGAATCTCCATCTTTGTAGTCTACAAGAAATGGGGAGCAAATAAATTATTATTTAGTACCCCTTAAAAGGCTGTTACTTCAGTTTCAAGTAAATAACAACGACTTTAAGTAGAAATCAATAATTTAGAATGCTAGTACATCTAAACTAATGTCAACAAAATGTGTGGTTTTGTGTGCATTGAGATTTCTCATCCTTAGCACAAATAAAAGTGTTATATTCATACAGAAATGTTCATTGGCAAATAATGAAGACAATGCAAAATGAAGAGGACTTCAATCAATTTTTATAGCAGCCTTGGTACAGAAAGATATGAACCAGAATTACTCTGAAGTCTGAACAACATGAAGAGCACCCCATAGTTTGGCGTCTGGCCAGACTGAACAGTCTAAGGGTGTTTGGCCTAGCGGAGAAATTTAAGCTATTTATTAAGCTCGTTTAATAAAAAGTCCATTTCCAGCGGTGAGAAAAAAGCTCTAAATCGGAGCTTCAATGAAAATGCTAAAAACCAGCTTTTACAATTTTCAAAAGCACAGTGGTATTCCAACCAAACAGTGGTATTTTCCTCAAAAAGTGCATTAGTCTATTTAAAAGCACGTTAATGTTGTCATACCGCTGGGCCAAACAGACCCTAACTCTCTAGAAATCAGTGACCCAGACTGACACAGATGTTGATGATTTCTAATCTCCGAGGTCTTTGTCCACATAGACCACATGCAGTGGTAACTTCTTGATAAATGTTTTGTATCATCAGGTACAGTGCAAAGAGCAAAAAAAGGTTTGAAAAGGCTACCAAAATCCCCTATCTGATTATTGCAGTTATGGAACTGAACAACAACATGAATCAATGGACCTGAACAACAACATGAACCTTACATCACCAACAGAATCTGCTATGATACACTCTGCTACCTTATTTTTTATTAGAAAACATCCGTTATGCATCCTTCATGCCTTTCCTATAAAAAAGGGGGCGTATCTAGTGCATGAGGCTACTGCCAATGTGGGATTTAAGAAGTGCAGGTTGTACATAACCATACGTTCATTTTTTTTTAAAAGACTGAGCCCACGCTACCAAAGATGCAAGCACAAAGCCTTATAAGCATGCTAGGCAACGCCCTTATCCTTCATGTGTTTCCTAATATATTATTTTATTTACGGTAGTTATTTCAATAAGGGACATTGCTAGGTTGTCTTTAGTCAGTTATTGCTCTTGGGTCAACTTCTTCTCATGTACATATTATGAATATATTGCTGTTTTGAATATTAGGGAATGAACAGTTTAATGCATGATGTCCCTAAAAAAAATCAAAATAAGTTAACCCATAAATGTTGTAGACTATCATGCTATGCTTCGATAATGTGGAAAACTCTGATATGTTTTTATATTTTTTGGCAGTTAAAAGAGACCTAGTCCAAATGCTGCAAACGCTTCCTTTTATTCCCACCTAATGCTTGTCACTTATACTCACTAAGGCAGCTAGTATTATTATATTTAAGTAGGTTCTGGGGGAGGAATCTTCAAGCATTCAGGTTTACATGTTGTTCTCCGGACTGACAATGTACGTTATTTTTTTCTTCTTCAATTTTCACCTTTTTGTTTGCGAGCTAGGAAGTTAAGCTTTAAGGATTGCAAGGAATGTTAAAATCCGGTGACTGGAAAAATATTCAAACTAATCCTGTTTTGAAACATGGAACTCCCCCATCGCCACCCATTTTTATGAGGGTATCTTGCTAAATGTATTTCTATTTAGAATATATTTAAGAGTTTAGCACAAAATAGCAGATCTTTGGGATTTGCTGAAATTTGACACTGTTTTTAGCCAGCCAGATGTTCTCCATGTAAAACAAATATAAATGATATTTTTCCTTCAATTTTTATGTTGAAATGAAATTTTAAACAGCATAAATTCAAAGATATTGGTGTATCATATTTTTGTGACATGTATACCTGTGCATGCTGGCAAATCTGCACCCGCTGGAAGTTGTGTCGGCAAGGCTGAAGAATGTTGGTTGTAAGGCTTTGAGTGATTTCTGTTCACTGGTTGGTTCCAACTTTCCTGATTTCGGTCAGCAGATTCATTTTCTACAGAGAAATCCAGTAAGATTTAAATTCGATGGTCATTCTCCATGAGCTAAATAATAGAGGTATTCCAACTGTTATGCAAAATGCAAAGAAAACATGTAACACAACCAATGCTTGGAACTTGATATGACTTGATATAAAAGCACTTACTTGATTGTTTTCTTTGCAATTTGTATAACAATTATAAGACATGTTTTATTAAACTTCTAATAAATTAGGAGCCAAACCTTTCTGTAGAATTTCATGTGCGAGACTTGACAGTCTATCATTACACCTATTCATAGAAAGTTCAAATCTGAGGTAGTCCACTTCTCGAACATAGAGGTCAATTGCCATCCACCGTGATAAAAGAGCAACATCCCTTGTGACCTACAAAAGCGCAAATCGAATGTCTGCAAATCTTAAACTAAACTGAAAATTAACATAGAATATAACTTTCCAGACTTAGCAAACTCAAAATCAAATGCCCTGTTCTCCATTTTAAGCTTGTAGTAGGATTCTCTTTATGTGCAAGGATTTAGGAGAATCAAATGTTATATATATGCAGTGTTTGCTAAAGAATAATATAAACCATCTACATTGCAGTATCCAGATAAAATCAGGGTTTGGTTTCACTTAACAATGCAAAGCAACAAAAGAAGATAAAATGAGGAAATGATGAGGATCATGATCTAATTGGCATGATCAAAATATGATGAGAAATAGATAACAGATACCGTGCAAAATCTTATGTTGCATTTGATACTCCTTTCACGATAATTCTATTAAATTAGCATGTAAATGAAAATGTAGAGGAGCCTTTTTTATTCATCTTATAGATACAACTCAATGGTTTTTATGACTGATTTAAAATGATTGTGGTTGCTATTTGGTAGCTGCTCTGTTGTTAAAAACCAAGCATGTGACTCCAGTCCCTTGAGATGCCATATTTAGAATTAAGGAACGCATATTAAGACTGACACTTGTTCATCAGTTCATCAGAAATAATAAAATTATGGATATTCCAGTAGTCACAAATTGATAACGCAGACTACATACTAAATGCGACTGAATGCTGAAGAATCCAGTGAGTTATGTTTATCAATGGCTTTTATATTCACATGGAAGAGTACTTTCTGTCCAAATAAAGACTGAAGTAATTATGCCAAAAAATCAAAAACTTAATTCTCACTTTTGCTGTCACATTGGGGTTGCCATCTCTGTCACCTCCCATCCAAGAGCCAAATCTTACTGGCGTGGAAGTCAGTGGAAGTGGATGTCCAGTGTGCTGGCATGCCAAGAGAATCTTGTGAGATCAAATCAGCTATCTCATAAATAGCAGAGGAATCCTCAAAGAAGAGGAAGTCACTATCCACCTTCAGCATGTAGTTACCATCCATAAAAAAGATGGTTATAGCATTGAAGATCACCTCACTGTCAGACTGGCCAATTATGGCACATATGTGTAGCCTGCCTTAGTAGATCTGACTGAAATTTTTTTGTCATAATGGTACTACCTTCCATCTTGTATTGTTTAGATGTCATAGTCACATGGAGAAGTGGGAAAGAGACATTCTGCCTTTGAGGTTTATATAAATAATATGCAGCAAACAATGGGGTTCTGGCAACCTTCTTCAGAGCAGTGCTGACACGGCGTAAATAATGAGGCACAGCCTTCCAAAGGGACTGCTCCACAATATGCAAACCTGGCAAGGCGTACACATTTTTTGTTATAAAGAAAATGTCATTGAGATGTTCCTGACAAAGAGAATAGAAAGGATGCAATCTCCCTGTCTACATTTTGCAGATGCACAGATATTTGCTGCATCAGAGAAAATTTTGCATACCAAAATTCACTAGCGGCCTTTGTCTGCTGAAATGAGAATCTCGTTGATGAGTTATCATTCTATTTTCTGTCCAGACTGGATTCATTTTTTTAAGTTTGATGTACTTTCCAAAACATACGCAAGCAGAAGGGGGAAAAACAAAAATAACTAAGCAAATGCTACACCTGCTCTGGCTTCATCAACTGGAGTAGGCTTGTGACGCCTCAACTCATCAGTCTGCCATAGAGCAGTTATCTCTCGGACCTACAGAAAATAGATTAGATTGGACATTATAAAATAATTTGTAAAACATTCATTTGATAATAAGCACCAGATCCTCAATCAGCATCTCTTTATCTTCATGGCTGAGATCAGGTCGATCATTGTACTCCAAAAGATGCTGAAAGAAAGGTGAAGACCATGTCAAAAGAAAACTCTTCTTACTTTGATAATAAAAGAAAAAATGAATTTAAAGGAGAAAGTTCCACAACTTGGATGAAATGTAATCATATTATTAAGAATAAAAAGAAAACAGGGTTTAGATGAATTGTAATCTCAACACTAAGAATAAAAATAAAATACTGTTGCTTCAAACCAATCGGATTGGCCAAAACAATTACATAAAGGGTGTAATTGGGAGGAATGGCTGGGTAAATGCAATAGAAGTATAAACAATAAATTGATGTAACACTTACTGACCCTTCATACACCCAACAAGCCTATTTTTTTCCTCAGCGTTACCATATTTCTCATCATTACCCTATTTATTTTGATTTATTCACTTCATGGTTGACAACACTATATCCCGCTAATACCATTTACCTCTCCATCTCCATTTCCTTTTACATTTAACATTATTCAAACATGCCCATTTTAGTTACATGCATGTGGCTTGGTAATAGGTAGGAGGAGCAGCTCAAGATTTGAACATAATTCCTAGCATGGTAGACCCATATGGAAAACATAGGGTTATGAAACTCATACAACCACAAAATAGTATTTGGTGCTTTGCAGATTCTTTAAAGGGATATATCTTGCCTCATTAACTCCTATGGGCAAACGGATGAGAAGACTGATGACCAGATTTCCAAGAGAATTTTAACTTGTGTGAAGTGGAGAGCATCTCACATGTATAATCCAATTGCAACATGACTATCAGTGCATCTGGGTGTACCAAAAATCTAAGCTCCATGATTAATGAGCTTAATTTGGTGTATACACCATATTACCTCATGATATTTGTTGAAAATCAATCCACCTTATGAATTGAGATGAACATGGCAGGAGGAATCAGAAGGATAGATTCATGAATGAAGTGAATTAAAAGAATCTTCAAGTAGTTTCAACAATAGGAAAATGGAAGAATAAGATATTTTGGTCGTGAGCAATTAAGAAGGGAGACATGTTCACTTGGAAGAATAAGACTTTTGAGGTTTGACAAGGAGAAGAGAATGAGAGAAAGACATAAGGTTCCAATAAGTAATACAAAGGCTCATAGTTGTTAAAGGCGCACCTAGGCATCCGCCTAGGCTCAAGGCTCACCCAAGCTCACCTCTTGCGCCTTGAGGTATAGTTGGTGCGCTCGATTGAACTTTCCTACAAAAATATTAAACGAAAAAAATTTCAACATTCAATTAGAACTCTACTTCTCCAATCTTCCCTTTCTCTCTTGGCTTAACCAAAGCTGGTGCCCTCCATAAGATTATATTTAACATTTGAGTAATCTTATTGTTTTATTCTTATAAATTACAAATACAATTAAATTTATTTGATTTTATATAATGTGTGTCTTGCCTCGCTCAGGCGCGCACCTTGCCAGTGCACCTTGCGCCTAAGCCCCAAGAGCATTTTGCGCCTTGCACCTTTAACAACTATGCAAAGGCTTCTTTGCTTAATGAGGATGGAACCTGAGGACCAGTTGGCAACACAAGTGTTCTAGGTTGATTCCAGGTAATTCAAACAATGCTGCTACAATGACAACTGTGACGATGTATCTATGAAAAATGCATGATAAAAAGGAAAGAAAGATAGTGGACAGTTATAAATCTTTGCTCAAAAGATAGTAACAACGTTGAATATCTTACTGAAATCCTGATATGTTTGTACTGCAGGGTTCGCCTGTTTATCTGGGTAGGATGTGCCGTTAAAACAATTTCAACTTCCTGCAACAACATACAATAAACAACACAAACAATCCACTAATAAGCACGCATTCACCTATACAACTAGAAAGAAAATTCAGTAGAACATGAGTTAGAAGAGCAACCTGCTTACAAACAGTGTTATAAAGCTCCTCTGGAGGAACTCCACTTTGTATCAAATGATTGAATATGCTATCACAGGATTTTGACAAATGTGCAGTATTGTGTGCTTCACGTACTCTACATGGGGAAAAAAATGGGTTATTTTGGGTATTTTAAGATCTAGTAGATGCAGGGATGCTGTGCAAAGCTATTCCCTGATAGAAATCCCATAAAGCATGATTTTAGTGACCCTCCAGTTCAACTATCTAGTTATCAACAGCCACAGCTAATCATCCATAATTGAGATGCCTTCTCGATGCACCAAAATCCCCACCTGATTGGAAATCAATAGTCAATGTGATTAAAAGCCCTTTGGCTATGCATTTTGGAGGATACTATAAGTCATTTGAGGTCATCTGCACACTGAGTTGGGTGTAAAAAAAATCTCACTTGCCTTACAAGCAAATAAACTCAGGCTCACAAGCCATGTTATCAAGTAACACAAGAAGCAGGCATGTGGTGAAAAGGTAATAATGTTCAGCCATGCAGAAAAGGTGAACATTGATGGGAGAGCAACCTTTGAAAATCTAATCAGCAGTAAAGGCTATCAGCTTTTGCAGAACAAAAATGCTTTCCATTGCCCAAAGAGATTGGAAATAAGAGCCTGTTTCAACATCATTTGTGTAGGCAGGGATGGAAGCTCGTCCTACATCATATTGTATACACCAATTTGGGTTTGGTTTTTATAGAAAAGAAATTTGCAAAGCAGGTGAACAACATGGCTATGTGAAGTTATGAATATCATCAACGCTACCTCAGCACTGAATTCTTGAGAAACAATTTCTCAAACAAGCATAGAAATTTAATTCTAGAAACAACTTAAGGATTTTAGAATGTGATAGATTAAGAAAATTAGAATTAGAGTCTAATGAATTGGGAGTTCCAGATTGTAATTTGCTCCCTTTAAATCTACATTGAATGCATGGCTCCAAATCAGGCACTCGTTGCTTTCAAGTTGGCCATGAAAAAGATGCAACCTATGCGATTCACTCATGCAGGAAACATCACTAATTGCATCTTTTGCTTTTTTATTAAATCATGTCTTCAGTCCAATGCACTGTTACATCCATAGACAAGCATGTCTTCTGACAAATACCCAAAAATCTGTAACCAAAAACATAAATCATAATCTACACCGACCTAGAGCATGACTTTCAGACAGAGAGAGAATATCAGTGTACCTATGATGGGTCTCCGCAATGCCCATGAGGTTGAGGTAATGACTAAAGGCACGAGCCAATGTCAAGGCTTCTTCAAGTGTCAACTTTGATATTTCTAATGCAAGCTGCTTCTCAAGCAGCTCAGCTGTGTTCTCCATTCCAGCCATTCTCATATTGCAAGCACTCTAAAACATGGTGGACATGAAATCAAGCATGACAACAAAGGAAATGAGGAAAGAAAATGCAGATTAATTTATCCACATCCAATGCCAAAATAATCGTCGGAAGTTTTAGCAAGATTTCAGAATTCCCATTATGTTCTCGCAGCTGTGTTCCAGCAGATTTCTTTTAGAAAATCAAGTACTTTCATCAATAGAATGAGGGGAGAGGAAATGGTTTCAAAGAGTTGGCAGAAAGAACTCTGAGGCATTATGTCTAAGGTAGGATTCAGCATAAAAAGACCTTGGTTTTAGAAATTGAACCATGAACCAAATGAGAGTTATAAAAGCAGCTTTAAGTCACGTTACTCTTGCTTTCCTAAAGAAAGTCCTCGCCCCCACCACAACCAGAATCCAAGTCTGTTTATAATGTTAATGCAATCTATCCCTATGGTAAAATAAAGCCCAAAATTTCCAATTCCATTCTTGGTGCAGGGTACTTATGATTGACTGTTGAACACCATTGATCCTTCGAAAGTTTTTGAATGCTCTCAAAATTCCTTACAGACCTGTATTTATAGACCACTAATGGTCACTAGGAAGGGGTTTTAATTGCCATCATGAACAGGCACATGGCTTTCGGTAATAACCCTTGCTCAAACTAAACAACTAGACCACTAGTCTACATGTACTTCTTAGGTGGTGTTGATGTTGGGTCCTTGCACCAGCTGCCCTATCTAGCTTCAAACTGTAAATAAAATTTAAGGACTTCAAAGTTCTTCGTACCAAATGCAGATGCCAAAAGATGCCCAGTCAGCTCTTGCCCGAGTAAAAGCAGGACTTCCAAAGTAGTATCTCTTGTGGCAAAACTCTGATATCAAATCAGCTTTTCTTAAGTGAATTTATATTTAAAATTTTTTAAAATTATATAAGAAGTAAATTAAGAGGAAAATAAACTTGAAAGTTGCTTTTAAAATATAAACATGTTTTATTCATTTAATGTTTTTTTTAAAAGAAACAATATTTGGGATATAAGATTGCCACTTCGAAGTTGTAGGGAAAAAAAGGGGACCAAGAAATGAACAAAGAGGCAAAAACAGCCCCAACCTATTAGCTGAATTGGAAAGAGAAGGTTAAAACCCTATAAACGGAATTCCAGGAAGAAAGAGGACAAGAATACCAAACTAAGACGATAACCAAAACCAAAAAGCTAGAAAATGTCGCACCCAAAATAAAACGATAACCAAAATCCGAAAAACTAGAAAATGTGTGTATATTACTTGAAAAATTCACACCAAAGTAACGCACCCCTTTCCAAGAATATCAAGAGGCAAGAAGCTCCACCGTTGACGACGGATGCCTATGGTGGGCCCCATATGGACGACCTCAACAATGATAAGGTGGGCCCACTAGTCATAAACAAAGGACACTAAAGTGAAACCAATGTGATATAAAGGTAGGCCTCATCCAGCGTACGGCTTACATGAACGGCTCAGAATAGAGGTGGGATCGCAGAATAGGCGATCGAAGGCCTACAGCGAGCCTCACATGCATCGCTGGTGAAATGATGTGTACCAGAGACGCAGCAAAACATCGAACAAAAGAACTTGCAAATGTGTTCATCCAAGAACAATCAGATTTCCCCCCCTCCTGTCTGGGGTAGGCCCTACGAGCAATCTCAGCACTAGATCCAGAGCCGCAAGACATGGCGGGCGGGCAAGTTCAAGAAACAAAACACGTATTGAAAAGCAGTGCGAGAGAGACGGAAAACCTGCGCGAGTATCCGCTTCCGTTCGACTCTCTCCATGAATCCATTGCCGACCTCTCGGTGCAAGACGTCGTTGAGGAGGTTGCCGAGCAGGCGGCAATCATCTTCGAACGACTGGAAGGACATCTCCTCTGCGATGTCATCTGTAGTGTCTGTCATTGTGAGAAGAGGGGACGAAACAGGAGAAACAGGGGGATTGTACTCTTGTTGAATCAGCTGCTTAGAATGAAATGGAAGAGAGACAAAGGGGATGGGGAGGCTATTATAGGAGGGAGGCGTTGAGAGTTACGTGGCCTCGCCTTCCCCGACGTCGGGCCCTTGGAACGTTTACCGTGTCGTCGGCCGTGGAAGGCCTGACACATGGAACGCAGATGCTGAGCTTTCGTGGGGGGAGGGCACTGGTCTCCGTTTACCTCGCGGGGCGGTATTTGCCAGCTTTCATGGCATTTGTGTCCAGCAATCTGGGACGCTGCCTATTTTCAGCCTTTGGATGAGACGAGAGCTTCTCTCTATGTTGTGCATGTCCCGTCCAAATTCAGGTTCCTCTCGAGGCATATAGATATTTACAGATAGCACTCCAGATGATTTTCATTTTATTTGGTTGTGAAATTTTGAAAGTATTCAAACTTCCAGACTCCGTCTAAGGTCCGTTTGGATATATTGCACCAATAGATATTTTGCTTTTTAATGAAAAAGTAAAGAAAAATGTTTCATGATCGGATGTGATCCCATGCAAATGTTTTTACGATAACTTCTATGAAAATGCTCTATTTTATGTTTTAAAAAATTAATTGAAAATGTTAATTCATTAATAATGTTTAGCATTTGATGTTTAGCTAATAAGCAAAAAATTATATTATTTAGACAATTGAATGGGTCATAAAATTATATTATTTAAAAGTTAATATAGATTTATTAAAATTGTCTATAATTGTCAAACAAAGTATAGTTCAGTCTCAAGTCTCCAAATCATGAATTTTTTTACATTTTAATTAAACACCTAATGTTAAACTTCATTAATGAATTAGATTTCAAATTTTTATTTTTTAAAATATAAAATGGAGCTGAGAATTATCATGAAAATATTTTCGTGGGATCACACCTCTTTGACGATATAAGTAAAAATAAGAAAAATTAGGATTATTATGATAATTAAGATGTCATATTAATCTAAAAAGACTTTAAAAAATACATATATTGCCAAATATATACTTCTTAATATATTCAAGTAGAGCCTTAAAATAATGTGAAATGATAATTTCTGATGTAAGAAAATATAATGTTATAATTTAATTTAGAAACCTTATTTGACATTATACGTTTAGGTAAGATTCAAAATATCATATCATTTAGAGCTAACTTTCAAATGAGATGAATTTTGTGTCCATTTGTAACCTTGAATTTAATGATGCATATTAACTTTCAAATTAGATACAATTTTTGTATTCATTTGAAAGTTAGCTCTAAATGGTATTATATTTTGAATCTTACCTAATCAAATAATGTTGAACATGATTAAGGAAGTAGATTTTTAAAATCTAATTTTTTTAACCACAAAATGAAGTATCTACGGTGGAAATGTTTTCATGTGATCATTTCCCTTAAATAATTTATGGCAAAAAAAAAAAAATCATAAACCGTGCTGGCTTATCTGAACCTTATGTGGATAACGTGGATGTGGCTCATTGCAAACAATTAGTTTCCTCCAGGCGTCCTCTTTCCATGGCCCCTGAGATCACCCAATAGCTGGGTGATTTTTGAAATGCCCGGAGAGCCGTTTGGTCTGTTACTGGTGAGAAAATCTCCAAGGCGTCGTAGTTGGAATGATGCTTCCTGACCAATTGGGAACAGAAGACGACAATCTCTTCGCTCTCCACTTGGTTCGTGGACCACCTGATGCATGCCGCCATTCTGGTGTACTCGTCAATGGGTGATGGGACGAGCAATTGAATTCCACTAATTTTAGTCTTTTTGTCAAGGTTGCAAGAAAAATAAATTATATTTATACTGTCTTAATCCTCCATAAAAAATTAATAAGAAATAAACATGAACTCATTAAGCGTGAAATAATTCGAGAAATATAAATTAATTACAACACAACAGGAATTAATATAAAAGAATTTAATAAACATTGTATAAAACCGTGGGTGTCAATTAAACATGAAGTTTATCTGGTTTAGTTATTGCAGCATACTTTCAAATACAGCAATTCTTAAAAGGTTAAACAGGATTATCTTAAGATTAATATTTCCTCCAAAACGACATCCAACTATGTCTATTAGCAAGTTGATCTTCACTTTGAATATTCTCATAAATAGTAGACGCATATGGACAACGATGATTATTGAGAATATCTATCTTTTTTAAATTTTTATGTTCAATTGAAAAACCTTATCACATTATTGCCTTCAAAGTAGAATATTAGTGTTGTATGTAGCTAGGTAGTCTCTATTGTTGAAATTCATGATTCATGTTAGTTCTCTTTCACATAATTAGACGTTTAAAATATGATCAACTTGTTGTTAGCTTGGCATTCATCAAGCTTAGGACCCTCAAAATCAGGTAGGAATATAAAATAAAGAAGGAATAATAAAAGCACCAGCATAAAAACATGGCTACTCACTCCATGCAAATTATTGAATGAAGGAACCCATAACTGATAATGCTCAAAAGATTCGTGAGGACTGCCTTAGGAATCTCCTATTAATAGATTCGAATACTACCATAGAAGGTTTTCCCAATAATACCACTGCTTTAAATAAATCAATCCCAATAATTAGTCCAAATCAATCATCCGCCTAATTTTTCCAGTGTCATAGGTAGCCCATTTAGACAGGTTACCCAAGTTCAATTGAAATGGACAGATTAAGCTGAATTAACTAATAGTTAGGTTAATTGGTATTTAGCTCAGATTTTTTACTAATAGTCCCACAACTAAATGCCAAATTAATCCAAATTGAATCCGAAACTTTAGAACCTGTGGATTAAAAAGAAAGAAAGAAAGAAAGAAATAGCCCACCAGCGATCCAACGTGGTATAAGAGGAGACTTGGATCGTCTCAAGTTCTCGAGAAAAGAGAATCAAAAACAAAATAGTTATTTCTATGTCCGAATTCTAACATGCAAAATATAAGAACTTGCATTAATTGCAGCTCTTTTGTATTTGAAACCTTCACTCAGGTTGGAATGGGCTTAAACCGCGACGGATAATGTCCTCCAACGGTGAAAACACCGGCTGCGGTAGGTTATCCCATTCAAACCAGCCCCAACCTTCGCACTTCTCTGGCACTTGGCTGATCTCAGCTAAAACGCACCTCACAAAGACAGTGATGTAGTGAGCCGGCTTTGGTTTGTTCAAGAAGACACTGTTGGTGACCGTCGTGTGCTCGATGTTTTAAATGTTTAGACATGTTTCCTCTTTCATGTCACTCGCCGCACAGTCCTCAAAACTTCTCACCTGCAATGCAAAATCAACCAGAAGAACCTGGATTGAGATGCTATCGAAATAGGCCAAAGTAATCGAAACCAACCCCTGTTGAAACGAAACAGTCACGGTTCCCAGAATAATTTTTTCTAGGATTCCGCATTGAAGAATTTTGTTTGAGTAACACCTTCACAATAGTCCCAGATTAAGCGAGGTTACAATGAGTTGAGTTTAACCTTACCCCCTAAACTTACTTTTTAACCTCCAAATCTATTGCAGAAGCTTTGGTACCAATTCTAGAATCATGATTATAAATACAAGACCATATAAATCAAAAGTATAAACAATCACACATCAAAGGCATAAAATTTTCTTCAACCTAGAAAGAAAAAATAACAAAAGAGATAATCAATCCACTAAGCACACAAAGATACATAGAGAATGTCTCATACACATCCTATGGAATGACTCACACAACTTTTTGATTAACACACTATCATAAACCCTTCTTTCACTAGGAGAAAACTCTAACTTTACATGAAGGCTCCTTCATTTCAACTTTAGAATCCCTTGATGACATCAATTCGTAACTTTTGCAGTGGACTTTGCTACATTAACTCAGTCATCTCATTTGCTCCAATTTACTAGACTTTGTAGAATATAAGACACAAAAATCTAACACAATCTACCTCTATTTATATATATGGGCTTTGTTTTAATACCGACGTCTGCATATGAGAGACTCGGTGCAGAGTCGTCACGCGCCATTTGATCCGGAAGCAAAGATCCCAACCATTTGCCGATTTCCCACCTCACGCGAGATGCCTACTTGCATTTCATTGTCACGCAAATCAAATTACTCATGCCCCCAAGAAGAACAAACCCCATTCCCGCTCCCTCCCTCTTTCTCTCTCTCAAACCCATCGCTCGCATACTCTCTCCCATCTGACAGCTCCCCCCAACCACTAATCGGGCCCCCTCTCTCTCTCTCTTGCGTCCGATGGCTCCTTGATCTATCGATCTCGGCTGCCAGATGCCCAACTCACCCGCTCTCTCTCTCTCTCTCTCTCGTCTGAGAGAAACCCCCACAAAGTCATCTCTTCTATACCCTAGCTCGCCTTCACATCTTATCGCCGTTGCCCAAATTTGGAGATGCACAAGTCACCGGCCATTTGGAGACTCCTGAGTCTCCTCCAAGCAAATCTGCAGCTTCGACAAAGTAAACCGGCCATTTATATACGCTCGAGACTCCTCCCCCACAGACTCGTGCCCTAGAACATTTGATCAGCTCCCTTCCTGCAAATCGGTAGCTCCCACAGACTCATCATCAATTGCCCTCAACAGCTAGTTGAAGCCCTTCAAGCAAATCGACAAGCTGAAGCCCTCACATTGGAACATCTCGTCATCCGACTTGTGGCAAGTCGAAACAAATTGGTAGGTTGAAGCCCTTACCCGTCATCCAACTCGCAGTAGGTCGAAGTCCTCACATCCCGTCGTCCGTTGCCCTCAGCAACAAGTCAAAGCCCTCACTTCCCGTCGTCCATCTACAAATCTCAAGTTACACTCTCGCCTCCCTCTTTCTCTCATCTGACTCAAATCTCAATTGAATTATTTTTATTACAATTATTGTGCAAAATGTTTCTTGGTAAAAAAATTTCATTAACTTCCAGTGGTGCCATCAACTCAATGCCCACTATTTTGCTAACTGGATCCAGATCATTCTCTGGCCAGCCGCCCACTAGTCGACAATCAAGGGATCAGTCAGAGGATTGCAATGGTGCATATGAAGACAACCTCGATGGCTGCCGAGATTCTGGTGATACAAGTAGCATAGGCGATCCAGATTTGTCATCAGCATTTGATGGAGCAGTGGGTGGGTTTGGGTCAACAAGGCTCACGTAGTAGCAAGTCGAGACAGATCATAGAGCGGAGAGAGAGGGATGGTAGGCGTGAGGGAAAATGGAAAGGAAGCATTCATAACTGGGAGATGATGGGCATTGCAGCTCATTTTAATTTCCTGGCCTTGATACTACATTCCAGTCGTACCCAAAATCCAGCTTGCAAAATCTGAGAAGCACTGGTAAATTTGTAAAAAGAGAATGCAGAAAATACAATCGAGGCTGCTTTGTAACATATGTTTGGTGTTGCTATTTATTTTTAAGGAAGAAAATGTGTAAATTTTCAATTGCCTATAGTTTGAAAGGTGGAAATTCAAAATCTTTCTTCCTTCTCTTTCTTATGCTTATTTTTCTGGCACTAGATCGAAATGAATTATTTTAAAATCAAACATCAGGCCTTTGATAAAGATGAGCAGTAAATCCTGAAAACTAATATAGTTCAATCGGATGCTTCACCCATCCACTCCTCATTATATTAGAAAAATTCAAAATATTAAGTACAAATGGTTAGCATCTGTAATCTGACTCACAAGGGACAGATGTAACTAGTGAAAGCATATTGCATCCATAGACGCATAGCATGCCATACGCTCATCTACGAGAACAAGAAAGCTTGTCGTAGGAACCTCAAAAACAGAAGAATTGGCCAACATATATTACCGAAAATGTCTTTTCTTGACAATAGGTTAAAGCAGCAATGATAACGGTCTTATTCCCAAGGCTCAACAATCTTCCTAGTATCCTTCATGATCAACTTGCTCTTGAATTAAAAAGAAAGGTCTTGAGCATCGATGGTACATTGTGTAGTATGCTTTCGATCCAACCTTGGCCTTCTTCTCCATACTAGCAACCAACCATTGGTAATCTGTCAATGCAACCTCACATAATGGCTCCAGGAATTCACATTTTCCTAAAATTTCAGGTGGTGGCACTCCTGCAATGAGGTTTGTTTCCAGTTTTGGTTTTCCTTTTCTCAACTCTCGTAGCTCTTACTCAACTGGAATGCCTCCAAGGGAAGAGGGAGATGCCCCAGGGATTGTTCCCTGCCGGAAGGGCAGTGATCTGGCAGTGTACAGACAGAATTCAATCCATTGGTGAATGAGCGGAGAAGGGCCTCTAATACGCCAGCCAATTCGGTTGGTAGTAACCTTGGTGGCAGCTGGAATTGCCTGCAAAGGAGAAGATATTTGTTGAATTTAGTCACGAAATTGATATAGGACCAGATAAACTCCTGTTCTTTTTATAGAGTAAGCATCTTATTCTGTTCCAAGATCAAATTATCAGTTATTTAGAATACCTCACGTTCTCAACTTCATTAAAGAATCCACTTCATTCATCTCTATGATGTCTAAACAAACTACATGTTAGATGTCTCCGGGTAGATTTATCAGGCATTGGAGCTAACCCACTGTTAAACTAGCTCTAGATTTGAAAAGGTGATAGGCAGCAATTGTGTTCTTTTTTCCAACCAACTATGATTAGCTCAGGTAAGAACCTCTTCTCTAAGAGCTCCCCAGTGAACCTTTCTTGTGAACGACATGTTTGAAAGTTTCTGATGATAAAATCCAAAAGTTTACAAGAGCCTTACATAAGACATAAACCAATATCCAGTTGTTGAGCATAATTGTTAATGCAAAGTTAAAGAGAAGTGAAACACTCTATAAAAGCATTGAAGCAAATTTTATATTTGATTTTTTTATTTCAGAAACTAACAATAAGTATGCACTCATCCAGCCAACATCAAACTTTCAATTGAACGAAGGACTTATCCAACACTAGGCCAGGTAAATACTTCCAAGGCTTAGGAACGAATTTCATCCTTAATTTCCAGGAGACGGCTACCATCTTTAGGATGAGCTACTGCATCAAAAAAGACACATGCTAAAAGGGAAATTTCCACTTCGTGCAAAGAATCTGATGTTGGTGGAATCTCTACTCCAACCCCAAAAAATAAAATTAAAATTGGATAAAAAAAAAAAGTTAGACAAAGGGGAAATTTTCAAGTGCAGAGTTACATAGGTGGGAGAAAAACCCAGAAAAAGTGATTTACAACTTATAAAAAGGGAAATACCTGAAAGCAGGATCGAAGGGGGTGCGCAGGATAATAAGGATCCCTCATTCCCTCCTGTACTATCCGCGCGGTGGGCGTGCCGTCGCAGTCATGGTGCAGCCCTAGCTCGGAAACGCTTGAAAAATTCTCCGCTGCGTTCGGATGGAGATCGCCTGCCGCCTCAGTCAAAGTGAGACCCACATGGTTACTGAAACAACTTGATTGGACACCCACAAAACAATTGGCATACACCAAATCTAGAAGATTATAATGATACAGTGGATCCGGATCACAAGAAATTAGGTAATCAAGCTCCAAGCCGATTAGCTTTGTCGGAGCTGCCAATTTGCTTGGAGGAGACTCGGGCGTCTCTAAATGGCCAGTAACTTGTGCGTCTTCAAATTTGGGCAACGGACGATGAGATGTGAAGGCGAGTTGGGGCGTAGAGAGGATGACTTTGTGGGGTTTTCTCTAGGATGAGAGAGAAAGAGGGGGCGAGTTGGGCGTCTAGTAGCCGAGATCGGCAGATCAAGGAGCCATCAGACGAGAGAGAGAGAGAGAGAGAGAGAGAGAGAGAGAGAGGGAGGGAATGGGGTTTGTGTGATTTGATTTGCGTGACAGTGAAATGTGAGTAGGCATCTTGTGCAAGGTGGAAATCAGCGGACGGTTGGGATCGCTGCTTCCTAATCGAACGGCGCACGACAACGTCGAGTCTCTCGCATACGGATGCGGGCATTAAAACAAACCCCACGCACCCACACGCGCATATATATATATATATATATATATATATATATATATAAGTTAAGTTCGGGTTAACAATTCAAGTTAGTTCTTAGCGAATAATTTTGTATAAATCATAAACAATCTTCATAAATTTATAAATATGTGACCAAATAGTGCTAGTATTTGTGCAAGTATATAAATGTCTCCACGAAGTAATCCAATTGTTGCAGAACGTGACTTGATCATTATTTTCTTGCTTCACTCGTAAATTTCTAAATTGCCCAAGGATTCTTAAGGCATCAATTTTAAGTTTTAATGAATGAGATTCAAAAAAGATTAATGTGAATATTGGAATAAAAGTATACATTTAATTACATTTATCTATATAATGTCATGATTAAAATTATGCAAAGTGGAGGCCTGAAAACAACCTTAACCCAATTTCAAAACCAGGCCGAATTGAGTTCTAGTCGTTTCAATCCAATTGCAAAACATTATAACTTAACCCATGCTAAAATCGGGTTGGATGGAACAGTGCAGATTAAGAGTTCAAAAGAAGGCAGAACCAACACAAACCGTTACATGGGAGCATTCTCCATCTCAATGCACCACGATTGGGCAGTTTAAGCAGCTAGCCCTGCCGCCCAAGATGCATGCCCGGAAGCTTTGGGTTCAAGAATCCAACAGTCAAGTCCCGCTGCCGGATATTAATTGATTAAGAGGCTTAGAGCATGCATGTGCAGCAGCCTACAATGTCACATTTGGAGATCACTTTCCAGTATTTGGTACGAACTTGGACCTCATCTTGGTTGAGTGTCCAATCATCCATCTACAATTGGAAAGCTAGCTTCGATGAATGAGATGACTCAGTTGCATGAGGGGAATCAGAAGACCAAGAGTGCGGGGATAACTCCAGACAAACCGAATTCGAGGTGAGATCACCAGGTGGGGCGTAGGTGGATTCACATGTATTTTGCCGAGGAGAATGGATTTTCCTTCGATTATCAGCAATCCCAACTCCCCCAACCCCCGGAAAGCACCCACTGTCACTGGGATAAAGTTGCGAACATTGTGTAGTTTCCGTCTGCGCAGAATTTCACATTGGAGCTTGTATTTCTATAATTAATCAAACCAGGAGGCATTGTGGAATGAGGTACTGTACCTTAGCCCTGTGAATCGGCTAGAGAAATGGGACATACCATGATAAAGGTGTTAAACATTATAATGAAAAGAATAGATCGAGTCTGTTCTTCTTAATTAGTTCTTGCATCTTCCTACTCAAATCAAAGGGATTCTTACAATTATTTTTGTGGCAATTGTTTATTAATAAAGATATGTCTAATTACTCATAATTAGCTATTCTAAATTTTTTAATTATATCATTACTTATCTATTTTTTTAAAGAAAATTATCTATTTCATCTTCATTCATGTTATCACTAATGTTATCCCCATCCTAATAACTCGTTTCCTTTTTTGATATTGGTTTCTCTTTCTCTCTTCTTTTATATATTTTTTAGTTTATGGCAATATAGAAAAGAAGGAAAAAGAGAGGAGATGATATGGTGCTAATGGAGGTAGTGATTAGAAATAAAGTAAACAAAAATAAAATATATAAGCTTTTTATATAGAAAAATAAAAAATCATAATTAAAAATATCAATAATGTAAAGCAAAAAGTAGAATTATAGACAGTTAATATGTCTAATCATTTAAAAAAAAGTGTAAATAAGAGAGAAAAGAGGTGGATGAAAAACTTTTCCATCTATGTTCTCATTCCCAAACAGGGACTAAGTATAAAAAGAAACAAGATGGATATTCTCTTACTTGTCTTTTATATCTATCTTCAATTTATACTCATCTAAATAAATTAAATACTTTTTTTTATCAATTGCTGCCTTTCTCATAATCAAGGTTATATTTTTAAAATCAAATTTATTTTTATAATGATTGTGTTATTTTATTTTTATTTTCTTTATCTCCTGGTTATATTATCTTTCCATTTCTTTTCCTAAACCAAGAAAAAGCAAAGAGGGGATGACAATATAGATTGAAAATAGGAAAACCAAAGATCATTTGCATGCCATTGCATTGGCTGATATCTTAGATTCTCATCTCCTGCATAAGTTCATGGAAAAATATTGGATCTGATATCTCAGCCAGGCTACATATTTCTTACTGCCTTTAAACGAGGACTATTTTCCACTAATAGACCATACTATCAGCACAATGCATCATACTTTACTTTGTTTGAATTGATTTGGATGATTTGCTACCAAAGGAGCCCACCGTCAACGCAAGCATTCTGCCTCAAGACGTTACATTTTCACTCGCATGGGTATGTTTCATCGAGTGTCCATTTTGCTAATTTGTGAATATGAGAGTCTAATAATACTAAATTACTAGTAGCGTTATTCATGGGTTCAAAAAATGATAATTCATGCGATCATCATCGCCTAACTCGTGATGGGCATTGTAACTTGGAGGGTTGGGCATCTGAAAATTTAAATTAAAAGACGGTACAAAATCACCATCATCACCTTAAATGTTGCTGGCTTTGATACGCATATCCGCACGTGATAGAGGCATGGCATAGTAATATATTCCCGAGGCATTAAATCAATGGTCGATGGTTCAGCCACGTGAAGTTTGCTCGCAGCTTTTTTTAAACCCTGTCGAATGCATGCTCTGCTGCGCTCCACAACAACAGACACATGCCCCCGCACAGCACCAACCAGCGTGTACGGATGCTTGAAAATTCCTGAGTATAGTTGGTTTCCTTGGAAACTCCACCGTCCTTTGCTGTTTCACTCCAACATCCTAAAAAAACGTCTCCATGGATAATGGCTACTTACTAAACAAAAACATATTTTAGAAATTTCAAAGCATCCACCCTAAAGTACAATCCTTTATATGCAGTGCGCTTGCATTAATATTTCCTTCCTTAAAAAACTACGGTTTACTTAGAGGTTTTCACTAAACAAAATTCTAGCTAGTTTGTCGTTTTAAAAAAATATTAAAATACTTAATAAACTTGGCTAAGTTAATTATATTTTTTAAAAAAAATTAACTAAAATAATAAATAAAACTTGGTCAGGCTACTTACATTTTAAAAAAATTAATAAAAATACCAAAGAAAACTTGATCAATTGTATTTAAAAAATTTTAAATTAAAACACCAAACAAAACTAGGCCTGTTACATCTTTTTAAAAAATTAACCAGAATACTAAATAAAACTCTGTTTATTCTTATTTTAAAAAAAGACTAAAAGACTTAACAAAACTCAACCAACCCGGTTGCATTTAAAAAATTTAATCAAAACACTAAAAAAGTATATAAACATTAATTTTAAAATGCTCATAATGGTTTAAAATAGGAATAATTATTATGTCTAAAAAATAAATAAAAAATGGGAATTAGGGATATCTTAGTTTTAAAATTAATAAAATATTTTAAAAAAAATTAAACCTTAAAAAAATTTATAATAAAATGCATATCAGAAATGAGATAATTGGTCTTAAATTATCTCATTTATAGTATGCATTTTTTCAATGCAATTAGCTTGGCTAAGTTTTATTAGGTGTTTTGGAAAAAAATTGTAAATACCAAACAAACTGAGTTTTGTTTAATTTTTTGTTATTATTATTTTTAAAAGCAACTGACCTTGTTTTATTTAGTGTTTTAATTTTGATTTTTTTAAATGCAACTATGGTTGAGTTTTGTTTGGGATTTTGGTTATTTTTTTAAATGCGACTGACTGAGTTTTGTTTGGTATTTTGGTTTTTTTAAAATGCAACTAGCCTAATCGATTGTTATTTGAGGTTTTGGTTAATTTTTTTTAAAAAATGTAATTACCTTTGTTAAGTTTTGTTAAGTCTTTTAATAATTTTCTTGAAAATAAGAACAAGTCAAATTTTATTTAGTGTTTTACTAATTTTTTTAATGCAATAGGCTTATTTTTGTTTGGTGTTTTAATTTAAAACTTTTTTAAATGCAATTGGCCTTTGTTTGATATTTTGGTTATTTTTTTAAATGCGAGTAGCTTAGCTGAGTTTTATTAGTTGTTTTAATTACTTTTATAAAAATATAATTAGTTTAACCGAGTTTTATTAAATGTTTTCATAAAAAAAAATTAAGTTGAGTTTTGTTTAGTGAAAGACTCCAACTAAATAGTAGTTTTCTTAGGAGAAAATATTGATATGTAGATAAAAGATTGTATTTTAGTGCAAATGCTTTGAAATTTCGAGATATGTTTTCGTGCAGTAAGGCCATTGTTCGTTTTCAGGCCGTTGCACGGAAAGGACGGTGCATGCGTGCTGGAGTATCCAAGCAAACAAATTGTAATACAGGAATTTCTAAGCAAAAACAGACAGGGTGCGTGCGACAATGATGGTGCTGTGCGGGGGTTATTTGCACTCCATAGCCATAGAAGCATCTCTCTCTCTCTCTCTCTCTCTCTCTCTCTCTCTCTCTCTCTCCGTGTGTGTGCGTATGTATGTATATATATATATATATATATATATATATATATACACACCAAGCCACGTAAAAAAATTAATAATTGCCACACCTCTACATGGTAAGCTTGAGAATTCTTTAGGCTTGCCTTGCATACATATACATTAAGCCCGCGAGAAAAGAGGCACAAGGCGAGAAAGGAGAGTGCAATCGCTGTTAGTTAAGAAGTGAAGCCCTTGAGTGCTAGTGTAAGATCACAAGGCAAGTGCATCATGTCTGGAGATGGGATAGAGATGGAGAGTGGTGGAGTTCCGCAGGTGGGTGTAGCGGCATTCATCATCAAAGGCATAGGCAAGAAGATACTGCTTGGTAAGCGTCGGTCTGTTGCTACATGTGATTCTACCTATGCTCTGCCCGGCGGCCATCTTGAATTTGGTAAGTTGATCTCTTTTATGAAACTCCTGTTTTTAATCGTTGCAAATCCTAAATTACAAATGAAAAATAAATATCCCCAACCCACCTACTCACATGGCGCAACGTGACACACATGTCTGTTGCTGAGTAAAAGCCAAGCCTGACCTAAAAAGTGAATAACGACTGACCCGAATTTTAGACAGACGTGAGACCCTTCTTTACTCGTAAGGTCAGATCAGGTTAAAAAATGTAAACCGATTTGAAAATAGAGTTGGGATCAGTTAATGTTGTTGTAATCGACTGGACCTATTTTAATAATTTAATAAAAAAATATTTAATCTTTAATCCACTATTTATTATTTCAAATAAAATTACAGACCTATCTCTAATTATTTTAAATAGGAGTACAATTTTAAAACTCGACATTATTTTTATTTCTTTCCTTTGAAAGCCATATAACCATAAGCTTTTTTTTAATATATTAATCCTTATATATTTATTTTTAAGACTAATATGTCAAAATTTATCCTTTATAAGCAGACTTAGTATAATTAATTAGTATTTTAAATAAATCAATATATATAAGATATAAACTCAAATTATTGATCCCAAAGTTTATTAGAATTCAACCCAAATTTTAGAACTTTAGCTACCTATAATTTATCTACAGCATAATTATCCATTCAAATTAAACAATCTAGTCGCATTGACATAATATTACTTAAGTTGTGGCCTTACACATTTATAAACACTTCACAACCATACTAATTCTAGAATTAGTGACCTTCACGACCATCTAAGACAGATGGTAACTTTTCTCATAATTCCCACATTGGTCATGAAAATGATCATTAACGTAAATGATATGATTGCAATTATTTCGCAAATTATACTATTGATATTTTAGAAATATAATTAAATATATAAAATTATAGTTGAAATGTATAACTACATCTTTGAATGCTTTTTTTTCAAAAGAAGAAAAAAAAAAAAAAAAGCGGTTTAGATCTTCTGCGCACATGGATTCCATAAAAAGAATTATCATTCCCTTAATGGTACCGGAACACATGCCAACGCCATTTTCATACGCCGATAGCTAAATAATGTTAGCATTCGCAATTGACCCCAGTTGGGTGCTTTACCAAACATCGTTTCTTGAAAATGGAGTGTGTTCTGCTTCAGCCCAAAGTTGGAGCTGTGGCGTTCATCATCAAAGGGAAATCCATTCTCCTCGGCAAGCGTCTAGCAGTTGATACACGCAAATCCTTCTACGCCCCACCTGGTGGTCACCTCGAATTCGGTCTGTCTGGATTTATCTCCTCCTTTTCCTTTGTATTATCATCCATTTGGGGCGCCTGTCCTATGCATGATTAGGAGCTTCTTAGAGATGAGAGTTATAGCGCTTGTTTTCTTTCTCTTTTTTTTTCCTTTTTTCTTGACAAGAAAATTCAAGTCATTGGAGTAATATTTACAACTGGATAGATAGAAGTCGTTAATTTCCAGCCATTTACGCATCATGGAGAGGTTTAAAAGATTTGAAAATGCATGAATAATAGAGGTAAACGACTCTCTTCCACAGAAGGGGTATGTCAGTTTCTATGGTAATTGGTTCAATGGGGAGAGATGTATAGGCCCAAAATTCACATGCTAATTAACCATATGCAATGGGCTGCTCTGTATTGATTGGTGGGAATAACACTCGTTGTTTCAGTTTTTATTCAGTCTCCATCAGACCCATTCGGTCTTCTCAATCCGTCTTCCTTCCCGGGCGAAATTCTTCAAAAGTTCCATTTATTAGCGTGGACGACCAGCAAGCCCATGCCAGGAATTTATGGGTTTTTGCTTATCTAATTGATTTTTATGTTCTTAGCTAAATAAGTTGTGCTAAAGACCATGCTTGATTTGAATATCATAAAAAATGTTGTGGTAGACCAAAAATAAAAGGCAACATCAAATCTTAATGAGATTAGCCTCAATCACAAATCATCAAGGTATGAACAATGGAATGAAATAAGAGTACTACTTAGATGTAAAATTAGGAAAAAAAATCTTCTTTAAAATCAATAATTTCATCAAATTGAATGTGATTGATATGCAATTACGGACCCAAAAACCCTTAATTTTATGACCATTGTAAGTGTATTATTGTTAATTGAATCCAGTCAAATCAACATGTATAATTTTAGTAGCTATTTCAAATTATGTATATAATTAAAATTATTTTAAAATACGACAATTATATGTTGCATATAACATTCAACGAGAAAAGTTAACAAGAAAAGACAACACCAAACAAGCTTAAGATGTCCCCAATTTAGGTTGATGCTGCAATTTTCAGCGGACATTAAACGGGTCGCAAAAACCTCAAACAAACATCTCTGACTAAGTTTTGCATAATTATTTTTTTTTATATTATTACTTGTTGGTTCACTGCAACTTGACCTGTCAAAATTTTATCTTTTTAAATTTACCCAAAAACCTTAAAAATTTTATTTCAAAATTTTAATAGTTGTAAACCAATTGTGGCACTTATAATATAGTTATTTAATTGACCAATATTTTACCATGGCCAATGTATTTCTTGCGCGAGGACAACTTAGGTTAGATCGAACTCAGTTCGAAGTCCATTTTACCCCCAATCAATAGAAAAGGTTGTCAACAAAAGAAAATACAGCGAAACATGGACATTCAACCAAAGATTAGGACCAAATCCCTAAAAGGACTTTCCGTTGATCAACACGACCAGGAGGATTTCTGGGAAATGAAATGGAAAGTGACATTTTAGGCTGGCAGCGGGACTCTTGACTGTTGGATTCTTGGGCCCAACGCTTCCCTCCCTCTTTAAAAGGGAAAGAGTCGGGGTGGCGGGGCTGAAAATCCAGGATGGAGAAAGGTCCGATGCCGCGGGTTGCAGTGGCGGCGTTCGTGTTGAAGGGCGAGTGTTTGCTACTGGGGAAGCGACTCTCGTCGACGGGCCACTCCACCTTCGCTCTTCCAGGCGGACACTTGGAATTTGGTCAGATGACACAATGCTCCTCCCATTTCTCTTTTTGGCCTTTTTTTACTGTTTTTATTCTATAGTCTAGATTGAGCCTGCCGGTTTGGGGAGTTGGACAATCTCGCTGTGATTCGAGTCTTAGTTGGGTGTATGATCTTCTAATCTATTTTGCTTTGTTTATAACAGAAAAGTCCTCGTTGTACCCAGCAATGCCAAACGAGTGTTTAGACTGAGAGGGAATGCAATCTTTACCGAAGACTGGCAGGAAATAAGAATAATGCGTGGGAGGTTACAGAATGCAGATATGGATGAAAGATCAAACAAGATAACGAGGGTGAAACTTTTGTTTAAAAAACTTAGCTTTTTTTTTATATATATAGAAAAGATAGGAATAATGATGTAAAAAATTGTATCTAGCATAGATTTCATTTGCATAAAAGGATGCTGTCTGGGTAGCCTGATTGTAATCTTAAGCCAATAAATGTGATATGGATTTTGGTCACTCACCCAAAATGTGGCGGGAGATGTTGGAGCTAAGGCCGTTCATGGATACGGCTAACTTTGTAGAATGGTTTTTGTGGCTAAAGTCCTTGGGCTTGCTTGTGCATTGCAGGTGAGAGCTTTGAGGAATGTGCGGCGAGAGAGGTGAAGGAGGAAACAGGCCTGGACGTTGAGAAGATCGAGTACCTAACGGTCACTAATAACGTCTTCTTGGACCAACCAAAGCCGGCTCACTACGTGACTGTCTTTGTGAGGTGCGTTCCAGCTGACCCCAACCAAGCGCCGGAGAACGTGGAGCCAGACAAGTGTGAAGGTTGGGATTGGTACGACTGGGAGAACCTACCGCAGCCGTTGTTTTCCCCACTGGAGAAAATGATTCGTAAGGGTTTCAACCCATTCGTACGTGAGTGATATAGGTTTAAATGGCAGCGCTGCAGCAGATGCCAAATTCATGTTTTGTTGACAGCCGCATGTGATGTGGTAATTTGCTGGCAGCTTGTGACGTTCTACACACACCATAGCCAGTACTAAACATTTCATTTGTGTTTTCTCGCATCACTCTTTTTTAACCTAAGATTCTTCCCAATACACAGCCAAGGTAGGACTCTGAATCCGCCACTCGCGATACTAATCCACTACTACGATCTGAATTAGGTGGAAGCAGACAACACCTGAAACATTTTACTTTGTAATTGCCGCTCAGAAATAAGGTTTTATTTTCGATTCCAGTGATTTCCGGAAACACTCGTTTTTTCAGTTTTTATTCAGTCTCCATCAGACCCATTTGGTCTTCTCAATTCGTCTTCCTTCCCGGGCGAGATTCTTCAAAAGTTCCATTTATTAGCTTGGACGACCAGCAAGCCCATGCCAGGAATTTTTGGGTTTTTGCTTATCTAATTAATTTTTATGTTCTTAGCTAAATAAGTTGTGCTAAAAACCATGCTTGATTTGAATATCATAAAAAATGTTGCGGTAGACCAAAAATAAAAGGCAACATCAAATCTTAGAGAGATTAACCTCGTTGAATTACAAATCATCAAGGTATTAACAATGGAATGAAATAAGGGTGCTACTTAAATGTAAAATTAGGAAAAAATCTCCTTTAAAATCAATAATTTCATCAAATTGAAGGTGATTGATATGCAATTATGGACCCCAAAACCCTTAATTTTATGAGCATTGTAAGTGTATTGTTAATTGAATCCAGTCAAATCAAGATGTAAAAGTTTAGTAGCTATTTCAAATTATATAAATAATTAAAATTATTTTAAAATACGACAATTATATGTTGCATGCAACATTCAACGAGAAAAGTTACAAGACAAGACAACACCAAACAAGCTTAAATTTTCGGCGGACATTAAATGGGTGGCAAAAACCTCAAACAAACATCTCTAAGTTTTGCATAATTATTTTTTTTTATATTATTACTTGTTGGTTCACTGCAACTTGACCTGTCAAAATTTTATCTTTTTAAATTTACCCAAAAACCTTAAAAATTTTATTTCAAAATTTTAATAGTTGTAAAATTTTACGTAGTAAGTGCAGGTACTTACCATAATAAATGGATTTTGTTTGGAGCTTTCGCTGGTGTTGCATTGAATCCGTCTCATCTTCAGTTGCAATCCTCTTCCCATATGTGGATGATAGTAGCCACATACACGAGCTGCTTGTCAAGGATTGAAATGCTAAGTTGCTCTGCCAATTTCCAACATCAGTGCTTGACTCATCCCCTAGCTCATTCAATGCACCCTCACAGATAAGGTGCAACAGCCTAATCCGCAGGAATGTGCCTACAGGAGGCCACCGACTAGAGGATTAAGCTTTTCATTGGAAAGCGTGGAGATTGTCCGTGCAAGCGCAGCCTGCCAGATGAATAACACCACAGAGCAGTGCGTTTGGGGTTTTCAAGAATGTTAATGCGTGGCACAATTGTAACAGCCAGCAACTGAGAGTATATTGAGGCCATCAATTTCCGCTGCATCAGACAATGGCTGGGATCATCATATGGTTACTCATCCTCGTGCCTAGTGTTAAAACTTCCATGTCCATGCTGCAAGATGGGCCTATGTGTACGCAACAGTCATCATAACCTCTCCTGCCAAAACCAACAATAAAGAGAAAAGGAAAAATAAAATGGGATACATTAATCTTGCTTCAATATGCGGAACTCTTTGTCAGATTGACCTCAGTATACTCTTTCCATTACAATCCAAATTGCAGCTGCCTCATGCAAATAATCATGTAGGCGAATGATTCCATGAAGTCCAGGAAATTGCCCTGAAATTTTGGTAAACACCTTTGAGACCTAAAAAGCTTGGTTCGCACTTGATTTGCATCAGGGTCATCCAAGGCACCACCCGCCATTTCACAGTTTTTTTATGCCAATCCATGGAATGGATGAAAAAGTTAACCATTTCATAGCATTACCCAGTAGCTTGCTTCCTTAGCATTCTGTCATGATTGAGCATGGCCCCTATACTCTCAACAACCAAAATAATCTGCAAAGGCAACCAAAAGGCTGAGAAATTTGAAGTGAATCATGGTAGAAAACATATAGTGCAACACAGGAAATTCGTTGAGGAAGTTCTTGTATAGGAGGGTGGTTTTGCAAACCTTGGGAGTGGAAAAGGTTATGATCTCAGGTTTATGTCAACTATAAAGCAAACACAAACAAAAATAGTATGAAAGGTTAATTATGAAAAAATATAGATTATGATGAGAATGGTATGGTGGTTAAGAATATAAGATTTCAAATCAAATAATTGAGGGGTTTGGGAGGAGGGTTTTGAAAACTCCCCACCCAAACACAGCCTATAGTATTTTGACTGGCTAGTTAATAGGAGGAGATTAACTAAATTTCAGTCATAATGCACAAAAGCTATGTGACTTGCACTGTTTCAGCAGCAAGCAAAAATAGTTTGAACAATTGGAGAACTACACTTAGCCAAATTTCTAAACATCACAATATATCCTGCAATTTATTGGGTTGAGAGCAATTCTCTCCAAATGGATTTTGCTCTGAGATTTTTACATGCTCTACCATGATTAATCCAAAAGTATCCAGCAGTCTTTTCCTAATGGCTGAGATAATCACAACCTTAGAATTCCTTTCATCAGTTTTTACTTTATGCAACTGCTGAGAATCATTAGCATAAAATAAAAGCATTAGCATCCTAAATTGGAGGGCATCCAGACAGGCAAAACATTGCAAATTCCTCCGGTTCACCCCTTGCACTGAAAAGCATTAAGGACCATGATTATTCATTTTGATGATCCCCATCAGGTGTGGACCACCATCAGCAAAATTGCAAGGACCTGTGATGAAAAGCACGCAATGGTTGGATCTTTTGGTTACAGGTATTTCTGCTATCCTTCCTCTGTTCATTTGCACACACATGCTCACATGGTTAAAGATCATACAATGTCACCAGCATTACAGAAGCTCACACAGTACAGAATTTGCTAAATTGTATCCTATCAGGTTTCCCATTAAACTGCCTAATCCTGAGATTTAACCTAGTGCAATATAATTTTAGGAACCAACTTCACATAAATAAAAATTTTACCTGCAAGCAAGCATAAGCAATCGCGGTTGCAAAGTAGAAATTCGCATTGCCTGTACCCTGCAAATCATATTACATGAGTAAAGATTTAGTTAGCTACAGCACACAGTTATACTCATGTATTTAGAAGAGAGTTAGCATCATACCCTCCATATCCAAAGATTGTGCATTACAGGGCTAAGTAGGGAAACTCCAACATAACCACAAAACAGGAAGAATGAAAAATGCATTTCTGCAAGTTATGGTAAACAAATAGAATTAATTACCAAAGGAATTCCAAAAATTATCACACACAAGCATGGCGTATTTTAAAATTTACCTGCAAGTTCGTTGATAAAACAAGCCAAAAGGCTCAAGTATAGAGCAGTGTCTCCAATCTTGATTATTTTGAACAAAAAAAAAAGGGAAAATGGTTAGCTAAAAATCTATCGTCAATTGCAGATCTAGTACATCAGATCTGTGTCAGTGTTGAACTGAGAATACTGGCAAGATCTAAAGGATAAAAATATCCCTCAAAGTTTTCAGTATAGTTAATAGGTTATCAATTAACCCTAACCCTACAAAATAAGTATAAAGAACAAATATGCGGAAAACTTACCGATGGATAAGATTTCAGCATTGAAGAGATTGCAATGTACACAAATGCAAGAAAGCATGGCCGGTGGTTCAGGCGTATGGCCAGGGGCATTATCATAAATAAGATGTTCAAATGAAAAACTATTAGAAATAGAGCTCTGAAGAAATCAAAGACTTCTGCAAAAAAATACCTGCATTCAATGAACTTGTGTAAGGAGAAGATGATAATAAAATCATGAATCTATAAACAAATTATGCTGGCAGCTTACCACAAGATGCCTATATTTGGCGATAGATCCTCCACAGTGAGAATAAATCCATATGTTCTGCACCAAACATGAACACATGATACCATACAACATGGTAAGAGATGATTAATACCTTGAAAGAAAAAGAAATTAATGCAGTAAAGAGGAGGAAAATCTAGAGTGCTTCAGAAATCTTACTTCCTTAACATTTCCCACAGTCCACCATACTCTTTAAGAGAAATTGAACACAGAGCCAACACATATAGGAACCAAACAGACACCCATAGTACAAAATGAATAATTGGACTCCATGAGAAGTGTTGAACAGAGTCCCTTGGATGAGTAATCACATCTGAAGGATTGCTTTCTCCTGTTCCAGAAATTCCTTGCTGGAACAATTTCTTTGGAGGAGCATCTAGCCCAAACCCTAACAAAAGAACTACCTGAGAACAAAACAAGCCATGTAATGAACAAAGTGCATGGAAAACATGCTCTTAAGAAAACTAATGGGCTCTGCAATGACCACTTGTGAGGGTAAGATTCAAGCATGCCCAACGTGCTACAAAACAAAACAAAACAAAACAAATGCTGACTGTTAACAATCGTCTTTACAACTTTTCTTTTTTCTTTTCCCTCATCCATGTTCATCTAAACAGCCAAATTTTCGGATCATGGGGCATGCAAGGACATTCGAACAGATGCAATGCATGTGTGTAGCAAAAGTAAGCTATGATTAAACTAGAATATTGGATTCATCTACTTTCAAGGAAAAACTACTGGAACTGATGTCTTCAAAGTAATTTTCAGTTCCTATCTTGAAACAAGCACCAATAGGAATGAAACCGAGCAAGAAAGAACACATACGGGTACAATGAGGATTGCAGGATAAAGAGACAAATGCGTTGCAACTACCCACCCAAAAGCTGCCAATGGTGCTAGACCTGTAATTGAATATGAGCACAAACTTACAAAATTGAAGGTCATGGGCAATCTTCAAGTAGTCTAGAAACAAACACATATTCAAAGGTTCTCAGAATATAATATTAAGGTATTCAGGCCAGTCATAGAGTCTTAAAAACACGTGAAAAAATGCCTAACCAAATTACTAATCATGCCTGAATCTTCATCCTAATTCTCTGGAGGGATTAATTGAAACGAGGCTTTGGGAACGTGTTTAAGTTAGCAAACTCTACTAACAAGATGGATATTCTATTTTCACTGATGTGAAGTCTTAACATTTTGCTAAACGACAAAAGAACACTTTATAGCACTACTAGAGAATTTGATTTTATAAATGAGAATGCATTTTGGAACCATGTAATGGCACCATCATTAAGAATGGAATTCCTTGCTGTTGCATTTGAAACTCTGGAATTGAACTCTGGTGGATTGCAGAAATTCTCTTTTGTATCCTGGAATCGTAATACAGAAATTACAGTGTATATCCACATATTTCAGAACTTTGTAAAGTTTACTTCACTATTTATCAAAAGATTGCATGCATATACCATCTATGGCATCCAATCTACCAAAGCCACTCCACTGGCCCTAACACAAGTCAATTATAGAACAATGAGACACAGAGAAGTGGACCCACTATTTTTACTGTTCAAGTAAGACCGTAAAAAATAATGAACCAAGAAGGAAGAGCACACAATTTACATGGCAGGAGAACTACTAGCCAACAGGAAACAGCATCTATTAGAAGACTCATAATGATCAGAAATGATCCCCACCAGCACGTGCACACACACAAAAAAAAATAAAATTAAAAAAATTCTACAACAACATCAAGAGTGGGGGACCATCTTTCAAAATTGCAGATCATTATAACATCCATCATAGAATTAAAATAATATATATATATATAATATTTTACATGAAGCCATTTCTATATTCATTCAAAAATTTTAAATTGTGGATCCTCCCTTGAATCATAAATTATGATTTCAATATGTGATCTTAACCTCCCATAATTATTTTTAGTTATTTGCAATCTTAGAATACTTCTATTTTATTATTTAAGCATTGAGAATGAATGCAACTTTTCCTTGTCTATACTGATGAGAAACAAATTTTTGATGTTCTTTGACCATTGTTATCAGAACCAAACCAGACCGGGCAGTCGAAACAGTTCGCACATCAAATTTTTGATGTGCTTTGACCATTGTTATCAGAACTAAAGCAGACCGGGTGGTGCAACCAGTTCAACTGTGAACTGGTCAGTTGACTGGTTCGATCTAGCCAGGTTTGGTTCGATAGTAAAAAATTTTACTTTAATATTTTTTATAGAATAAAATAATGAATTAAAGTAATATAGCATTATAATAAAAGATCTGTATATTTAAATTAATATCTATGGTTTAGATTTTTTGAAATCATGTTGTATCATTATTTTAATTTTTTCTAAAAAAAAAAATGGTTCATCTACTTGAACCAACCGGTTGGACCGTGAACCGAACGCCTGACTGATTCAACCACCAGTCCGGCTTTGATAACACTGGTTTTGACCACTTTAATTAATCAACTAATGACTTTTTTAGACACTCTAAAAAATTTTACAATTTATAATACAATCTACAATGCAATTGAGTTCAACCTCTATTATGATTTATGATACAGTAACAATTATGACAACACTGGCAACAAGAGTCACCAGCCAGAATTGCAACAGAATCATTGGAAAGAGAGTTGCAATGGAAATCTCCAGCCGTTATCGTAGAATACGAATTCCCTTTTCAAGGACTACTTTAAAAAAATTATTATCATGGAACTTGAAACAGAAAGGTGCTTTATGGGGTTCCCTCGGCGATAAAAAGCTTAAAATCCAAGCACTCATTTCCAGGTTGGAAGTAACATCCTAGAAATATGACCATGCAAAATTATAACTGGGAAATGAATTCTTGGAAATCAATTGCCAATCACCCAAATTCCAGAATGCCAAGCACCTTGACTTAAGAGTAATTAACAACCCAATAAGGGATATCATGTTACAATTCAAAATGAGAGAATAGATTTCTAATGTTATGCATAACTCAGTCCAAAGTCCAAACAACAGTAAACTTGATCACCATGTGCTCAAAATTTATGGCAGAACTCTTTAAGAAGGGAGTATTTTTCCACTCATACAGAAAACCAATAAACAGATCTTTTTCTCCCATTGGCCATAGGACAGACATGATGACAGGAAAATAGAAGCATAATCAACAACAAGCCTCACAGAGCAAAAGCTGAAGAAGAATCTGATAATTGAATTGCTTCACGTGTGCTTAAATCGAATACTTTTCAGAAGAAAACATCCAACTATCTTACGTGAACATGCTCCATAGAGGGTCAAAACAACCATCAAATTCTCAATTGGTGATGTGGAAGATCCAACACATGTAACTACTGTCAAGGGACTACATAAGTAGACAAGTGCAGCAACATCTCCAGCATCTACATTTCCTGAAAAACATATGCAACTACAATTTTCAGCAGCCAGATAAAACAAACAGCTATACAAATTTGAATTGAATGGTACAATATCTAAGTTGGCAAATTGTATTAATTGCACATCAAAATGAGTAATTTATAGGAAAGCAGCTTATGTCAGAGATTTTGGCAAATAAAAATTGCATCTTTACATATTGCACACTACAATCAAAAGCAATACCAACTTACAGTACGAAAATTCATGAATAGTTCCACAGTACAAGGACAAAACAATCATAACAGTGGATTAAAACTAATGCAAACTAACAAGCCAAATTTAGGGAGTATCCAACAGCCTGAAGGAAAAAGAAACCTAGCATGAATAGTTGTTTCCAACACCTTAAGGTAAAAGAAATCTGCTTTGAATAGCTGTTCAAAAATTCAACTCAATGGAAAAAAAAAATGCTTGAAACCATGGAAAATTGCTGAAGAGTTAATGTTAATGCCCAACGCAGTCAAACATATGAAGAAGCAGTCAGGGCAAAAGGTATCATTACACACACACAGAGAAAAAGGGAAAAAAAAAAAAAAAAAGAAGAACAATTGCTGAAACAGTAAAGTGCTTTAGAGCATACTTGATGTCTCCAGTAATTTTCTTGGGTTCAATGACCTCAAATGTTTACTGTGTGACATCTGAAGCTTCTGACCAATAGCATGGATGAGCATTGCAGTAATTAAATCTGCAAACACAAACAACAAACTGCATACAAAGAATGTTGACATTATAAGCTACAGAATATCTACAAATCACAATAAATTCCAAACAACAAGTTTTTCTCTATGTGCTTGTAAATAATCACCAGAAAAGTTCCTTTTTATCTTTCAATTGTTGAAAGCCAAACATAATGAGTAAAAGATTACCATTTTTATGACAGGAGATAACCAGTTTTCAGCAATTATCATTTCCCAACAAAGCAAAATGGAGTAACATGTGTCCAAGTGCATTGTCAATTGGTACACACCAAATATATGCATGTAAAGATGCCAAATTTACTTACAAGTGTAACTTGAAGTGCTGCTGATGCTGCTCACCTTTAGGTAAAGAGAAAACTGGAGGAAGCCCATTGGAAAATTGTATGAAGTATGAACTACAATAAATGTGCAAAACCCATAGCCTACAATAAATTTGCCAAACCCATCTAACCCATCTAGTTAGAAGTTAAAGTAACAAGTAAAATTATTACCCTAGAAGCAAGTCGTGAGACAATATCTTAATAAAAATATTTTCATTCAGAAGAAAAAAACAACAGCAACAATAAAAAAAAGACCTGACAATGAAGGAATCATCATCTAAGAAAAGACTAAAGGTCCAAAGCCACTCCCATATTTAAATTGAGAACCTCTTCATGAAACCCAAAAGATAGTCTAGGCCCAAAGTCACAAAAAAATCCCTCCCTTCATCCCTTGAAGCACACCTACTTAGAGTTTGACAGGACATGCAAAGACCTGCTGCTATTTTCTTACAAAATTGACTTGAGGTCCAGAAGCCTCATTACAGTTATGGAAAAATATAATAATCTTTAAAAATATTTATGTACCTGTGCAATTGCATGGTCTAAGCATAAGAATTCACTATATTAGCACGACTACCATCATGAACAATAAATTTTGAACAGAAATGTGTGGAGACAACTCACTCAAAAAAGGAAAAAATAAAGGCAATAGTACCTAGCAGAATCCACTATACCTCAATAGTAAAGTAGATTATGTTAACGTATGATGCACTTTTATAGTATTTGATGAATCAACCTAGAATCCAACATTCTGAGTAGAATACTAGGTCCTGTTAAAAAATATAGTACATGAATAATGTGATTAACAGATTAACATGGGATGGCACTTCCAAAGGGGTAAAACAAAAATGTAGAAGTATTAAATGGTCGACAAGGCAAAAGTTTCATTACCTGCAGAAGAGATGATTATTCTGCCCATCACTTCTGCACCACCCAGAGACATATGATGAATTAAGGATTTGTGTAAGTATCAAAGATAATAAAACAAAAGGAGAATCAATTTCATTCACTGGTCGATCAAGCTTCAAAAACTAAAGAGGAAAAAAATACTATAAATGAGATGGCATGTCTGTCAGGATTCTCCTCTACCTTTTAGCTGTCAGGGGCCCAAGGATGGACAATAGCAATGGAGAGCCATGGTACATAGATCCTACAAAGCATAGGAAACACAGCATGTTACTGGACCCAAGAAGAAAACAATGAAAAATTAAATAAATCTAGCTACCGTGGAATCAGAATTTTTGCTCAAAGTTTATGTCCAAAGTCCACAACTGTATTTATAAAGTCGGGAGTTTCGATTAAACTAATTATGGAAATCCACAATCCACGATCAAGTCCATCCATCACATGCATAGATAAACCACCACTGGGGAATCCACAATCAAGTCCATCCATAAATGCATCGATTAACCACCACCCACCAACTTGCACCAAATCAGCAATCCTAACCAGGCAATTTCAAAGATGAGCATGCCTCACTGACAGTCCACATAATGCACTCTTTCTTCATACAATAATGTTCACTTGTTTCACTACTTCAATTACAATTCAATGACATCAAATGCATATAACACAAAAAATCATTCATTAAGAATAACGAAATGGATATTATATTTTCCTATTTACTAATTAAAAGCAAAAAAGAAAGTTCATCTCACTTAATAGAGGATGGTAAATCAGACCAACCTGCATATGGAGAGAGTGAAGATTGCTTTAACCAGTAACCTTCAGCCACTGCAAAGAACACCACAGCACAAGCAAATATCATTATACAAGAAAGAGAATTCCAGTAACCCAAGAGAGTGGAATTCTGGAATCAAACTTACAAAAGAAATAGAAGAAACAAAAAGATGAAGAAGAAGATAAGTGCGGTAAATCAATGAAAGGATAAACTTACAACGATGGAGGCTGGTGAGAGGGGTAGCAATTTCAGGGCGGGAACCCAAATTAAGATTTTTGGGAAGCAGAATAAGCAACAGTCTAAGTAGCAGAGACATTGCGACCCACAGCCAGAAGTGTTTCTTCTTCCCCATTCTCTTCCCTTGCAGATGAATCTGCCCTTTTGTTCACTGTAGTGAAGATGGTTAGGACAGTCTGCACAGGGATTTCCTAAGCAGAGAAGTTATAGGTGTATTGAAAGCAAATTGCTCCAAGTCCCAGATCTTCATGAAATCATGCAAGGCCTACATCCAAATGGTAAATAAGTACTCCAGCTCTGTAGCTCATTTGATACACACATAACAAGTTCAGAGATGTGACTAGAGGACAATCCCTAATAACTTCCACATATGTCCTTTGAAGTACCACTCTTTCAAGGCTCCAGGAGTAAGGACAAAAAATCTCAAGGCTAAAAATAATAGAACTTTTGAGAACTTCCAAATCATGGGCTTCACTGATTAGACAATACTAGCCATAAGTACACCATTGACAAACAATCCTTGCATTGTTGTAGACATTGAAAATAGAACAAAATATTCATATGCTTGTTATGCCTATTGACAAAAATACTACTTCATCCTTTGTGTTATAGCATTGAAGATCATAATATTTGCTTAATTCTTTTGTTTTCCTATGTGCATGGTAATAATCAATGTCAAAATCACTATCAAAACTACCCTAAGGTAACATGTGCAACTACTTTGAAAGGTCTATTCATAAATGATGTGTGGGGAGGGGGGTATTAAATCCTAAAGCTCAATTCATCTCATGAGTAAAATATATATTATACTTTTGAGTTCCCTATCCCTTCTAGGCTTCCCCAAAACCTCCCACTTAGCTAGTTCAAAATAATGCTTTCAATAGCTGTGCGCTATAGATGTTACTACTGCATGGTAGGATCTGCTTTAGTTGGATTGAGCTAAATTATTTCGTGGTATCCAATTTTCAATCATAAGCAGCTGTACTGTCATCCATTTTGGGCAATGAAAATCAAAATTCAGAAAGGAACAAGGGGAAAATGTAGACGGGCAACTAATCTGAAACTTTCCAGAGCAAATTTCTCTAACCAAAAGAAGACTCAGAAGAGAATTCAGGGAACTTACATCTGCCTAGGGGTGCAATTTGGGTCAATTTGGTTCAATTCTTGGTAAACCTTACCCTAACCC
>JAYJMB010000140.1:0-18484 GCA_036873735.1 Pouteria campechiana
TAAGCGGGTCCGCAAGAACATCAGCGACATCCTCGTGAGCGGATCCGCATGAGCATCAGCAGTGTCCTCATAAGCGGCTCCGCAGGAGCATCAGCAGCGTCCACAGAAACGGCTCCGTAGGAGCATCGATAGCGTCCTCGTAAGCGGATCCACAAGAGCATCGACAACGTCCTCGTAAGAGGATCCGCAGGAGCATTGATAGCGTCCTCGTGAGTGGATCCGCAGGAGCATCAGCTGTGTCCTTGTCAGCGAATCCGCAGGAGCATCAGTAGCATCCTCGCGAGCGGATCTGCAGGAGCATCAGCAGCACCCTCGCGAGCAGATCCGCAGGAGCATCAGCAGCATCCTCGCGAGCGGCTCCGCAGAAGTATCAGTAGCATCCTCGCTAGCGGCTCCGCAAGAGCATCAGCAGCATCCTCAGAAATGGCTCCGCAAGAGCATCAGTAGCGTCCTTGTAAGCGGATTCATAGGAGCATCAGGACATCCGCAATAATCGTTAGCATAGACAACGTTCCTGGTCTCGATTTGAAGACGCGTGCCTGTATTTGCTTAGCCACTCTTGACGGATGCCATGGGGGAGATCCAACCTGCTACCCCACCATTCTGCCATCATTCGAAGGAAAGGGGCGTTGATGTGAGGCCCGACTGGCAAAGTTGTTGATAACGGATGATCACAGGTTAGTTTCGGATCACGCCGGACTTAGAGGAGATGAGCAGAGATTGCTGCCTCTGTCAGCTGAAGATGTTTTTTTGTTCCCTACTTGTGCTGTCCGAACTAGAACATTCGTCAAACTGTAAAATTTGCTTTGCCATTTCTAGTTCATGCTATTACAAGGGGGAGATAGAATTTGCAAACTATCTCAAATGGGGAATGCAAAAATGCATAATCTTTAAATAATCAGGGGGAGAAAACATATAAAACAAGTCAAGGGAAGCATCAAAAGATAGCAAATTGAGGAATGAGTAAACTTTGAAATTTTTTTTAACTATATACATTCAGGGGGAGATTATCATTTATGAGATAATTTTTAATCATCATCAAAAAGGGGCAAAATGTTGGTATAAATGCATGGTTTTGATAACAAATAAAGATTATGTATTGATGATTGTTGCCAAGTATTTTAGTATGCAGAATCAAGTCACAAAAAACATATTCCAAGGTGTTAAGGGTTGGTTGAGTACAAAAGCAAAAGATTAAGTACCGCTAAAAACAAAGCTTAAATGAAAAAGATTCAGCTAAGTGTCCATTTTTCTATCAAAGTGGAAATATATCTGACGAATGCAAAGCTGCAAGCTTTGTTTATAATAAGTGAGACAATGATCATCTGATTATAAACAAACAAGGCAGAGAAGTGGAGGTTGTCTGGCAACGCAGAGAAGTTCATATGACAAAACAATGGCATTTGTGTATACAACTAAGCTTTTCTACTATCTGTAACAGTTAACCCATCAGACAACGTAATGAAGAAAATCTGTCTACAATCCAATAGTCAATCTGTTACTTACAATAGACAACTCAACAGATGAAGTGCTAAAGAAACAAGTCATTTGTGCTTCTATAGTTTAACAGATAATCCACAAGAAAAAGCACTAGAAAGGATAATTCGTCTGTGATCTATCTGTTACTTGCAATAAATAACCCAACAGATGATGTGATGAAACGACATCTCAACAATTCATCTGCTACAAACTAGAAGATGAAGGAACTTAGTCTGATGAATAGCTAGATACATACTTTGTCTATCATAAGTAAAAGATGAACAACGGACAAACCAAAATGTTGGTTTCCATTCAGCATTAATGACGTTCTTTACATATTGATGAAAAAATTAACCATTATAGCAATACCTTGACCAAAGCTTATTAAGAATTTGGAAATCATCTTCTCCAAGGTTAGCACTGCAAGCATTTAGCAAACATGGATTAAGTAGAAGTCAAAAAATTCAAATGTTCTAATCAGAATAGTCTTCTACCATTAATGGAGCTCGCCTACTACCAACGACTGGAATTCAAAGCTACTATAAATGAAGCATCATTGGATCAGAAGGAAGTAACCAAGTATAAAGGAAAATATTCAAATTCTCTTGAGAGCATTTACTAATCTGAGCCAAATCTTCTCAATCCTTAAAAAGTCAAGACCCTTGCATTCAAACCCTCCTCAACTTTCTTTGAAGGTTCCCAACCACTTTTCGAGAAGATCATTTACTTTTGCATTTAATTTTCAGAAACCTTGCCCTGTACTTACTTAAAAATACTTGTGCTTCAACTTATGATATTCATTCTTTGTAAATTCTTTGAGCTAGTGGTTGAGACTAGATGCAAGAAGAGTTGTGGCTGTCTGGATGCAAATAAGAGCTATTTATTTATGTGCACTAGAGCTAGAATCTAGACGAGTGTTGGGAGCACTGTGATCAGCCCCTTAGAGCTAAAATCTAGAAGAGTGTTGGGAGCATTTTTTTGTGTCCCCTAGAGATGGAATCTAAAAGAGTGCTGGGAGAACTATTGTATTTTTACTATTGGGAATAGTGGAACCCAAGACACTAAGAGGAAAGTGTTCTTGGAAGAGTGGAGTGTTTACTTGAACTACTATAAAAATCATTGTCTCTTGTTTATTTGTACATTTGTTGATTGAGTTATTGATTGCTAGAGGGACGATTAATCCTAAATGGGTTGAGCAATTTTTAAGTATCCAATTCACCTCTCACTTCTTAGGTTCTTACCTTTAATGGTTCAAATTATAATTCCTCGTAAGTGTACAGACATATAGCAATATAGTGTGCAATGTAAGGGTCGATGTAACACCCCTAAATTGAGGGGGCGACTTACTCATATTTCAAAGGAAGATCCTGTTGGAAATCTGGCAGAGTCTCCCTTGGAATATGAGGGTTTCCAAACCTCTTCATACATTCAATCATCCATATACACCAAGCACATCCGCAAATCCTCCTACATCCACAGTCACATGGACCATCTAGTAGTCTTATGGCATGAAAATTACTAAGAATCAATATTTAATGAATACTAAGAATTTAAACTTCTCCTTATACATCATCCACCAATAATAATTTCATAAATGATAAGTCACATGATGCATTATAATCTCTTTTTAATAAATAATCAAAAGCTAAATAAGAAATGTCACTCCATCGCCGCTAATTCCCATTTTGGGCACCAACCCTTGTTTAGCCTCATTCCAACATGCCTGGCTTCTAAAACATGACAAAAGAAAAGGGGTGATCTGGGCAAACTTAGTAAGTAGGCAGCAAAATCTTGCAAATCATGTATAAAGTTGCACAACCAACACATGATAGTTCCCAATCCAAGCATACTCATAAGCAATTAAATATACAACTATAATGTACCTGATGCCATAAAGGCCAACACTTACTACACACCTTATTTGTTACAAAGGCAATCTATTAGTCACACAGACCATCCATACACCACACAGGCAACACCATAGCCCCACAAGCAACACTATACACCACATAGGCAACACCATAGCCACACAAGCAACACTATATGCCACATAGGCAACACCATAGCCACATAGGCAACACCATACACCATACAAGCAACACCATAGCTACATAGGCAATGCCATACATCACATAGGTAATACCATAGCTACACAAGCAACACTATACACTACACAGGCAACACCATAGCCACACAAGCAACACCATACGCCACACAGGCCCATCATGTATGTCATACATACACCCACATGAACTTCACTACCATATCATACTCACATATATCACATTACAAGAACAAAAGTTACCTCAATAAGGTAGGTAATAATCTATTCAAAACAACAAATGCATGTAGTAAATTCAAGTACAAAGCACATTCTATAAACACATCTCAAATCATTAACAAATACGATAAATCATGATGTTTGTATGCCAACATGCTAATGTACTCAATGACACATAATTTGGTAAGAAACCTACTTACCTCACTTGCAAAAAAATTCACAACCTTCAATTTGATCACTTTCTTCTAATTCAAGGTCAAATGGATCCTACAAACATTTCATGCATCAATTTTGGCATTCTCAAACAACTACATAAGCTATAGCTCAATTATATGCATTCCTAAGTGACATTCACCTATCTATAACATTGGATATTTAGGGCCTAAATAGTCATTTTCCATATCCCATCACTTATTACCTAATTAGGTAAACATGTAAACATCAAAAGATAATTTCATTGCACCATTTCCAATGTGGTTTTTAAGGGTTTCAAAATTTCAGCTTGGTCTCTTTTTCAACCTATCAAGTGATGGATTACAACCCATCCTTTCATATAAAAATTTATCAAACTTCAAGGGCCTTAACCTTGTTAATTATACTAGCATCCATTCACTAATTTAATTCAAAGAAACCTATCTTATAGTTGTCACAAACTCATCATATAGCTGTCCATTTTAAGGGTAGTTTACAACATGCATTCCACTTTATCCAAACACCTTAACTAATTACCATAGATGCCCATTTTTCCATCCTACTTTTAATTTGAGATATTAAATACTTTATTTTATTTCTCACTTAATGGCCAATTAAAGTCCTAATCCATTTTCCCTAATTCCACATTGTTCTCAGTGAGAAATTTCATCGAACACTTGATAGACATGTGTAATTTACAACTTTTAGCATTATAGAATCTATTTAACTTGCACCCTTCATTAACCCATCTAGTATCACTAATTTGGCATTATAATTAGCAATTTAACTTGACAAATTAAAACTTAATTTCATTATACAATTTTTTATTCATTCTATATAGTCTCATGGTGACAATGCATCATACACTACTCTTACATAACAGTAACTTAAAAATTTCAGTAATATGCATCATAAAAACCCATTTCCAATCATGCATATCCTTAATCTCATATAATTAAAATAATAATGATAACATAAATATTCCAATTATCCACTAAAATTCATTTGGAAATGGCCCCAACATCAATGTACATTATACAACCCTTAACTTAGGCATTTTATCAAACAACTTAAAGGCATGATTTAGTAATAAAATTCCAGCAACATTGGATCATTTTCTTGCATAATTAATATCCTAAATTCATTATCAATTCAATAATTAAACAAAAAAGCCATTTCATATATCACAAACAGCCCATTCATGCCCCAACATGCCATCAATCCTATTCATATTGCTGTCCATTTATGGGTAGCAATATATGGCCAAAATCATGCCCAAATCACTTATATTAAACTGCCATTTATAATTAATCAATCTTTGATTAAAATACCTATCAATCCCTAAGAAAATAAAATATTTTCCACCCCTAGATGGTACCCCCAAAAAGAACATTAACCTAGCAAACAGGTCATATGAAATTGAGTTAAGAAAAATGCAATACCTTTTAACCCACTTTAAAAACCACCAAAATCTTCAAGAATCTAAGACCACCAGTATCAACATGAGGTAAGCAGATTATTTTGCCTCCTTGAAATCATCCAAGCTTGATGATTTGGGTGGTTAGATGCATGGGGATGGATTTTATATTCGTTGTCACAATTTTCTAGCTTAAAAATTGGTGGGAGAAAAAAAAATTATGGGTGTGGGATGAAATGGGGATGGCTAGTTCATGGGTTGCAAGAAGAGGGAGGCATATTAGGTTTTGGGGTGATGGTGGATCTCCTTAAAAAAAAATTAAGTTGTGGTGCTAAAATAGTGTCTATTAGATCCATGTATATACACACTACTCTTTACATTAAACCTTGCACAAAAAAATCATAATTGTTCATCGTTGTTTCCCCAAACATGTATACACTAATTACATGACTAATTATCATCAATTTACAATAATCTAGTTGCACAATTGCCTCAAACTTTCCATTAAAAATCCCAGTTCCACTAAATACACATGTCATTGTAACAAATGTCACTTGTCTCAAATATTTGGCACATATGAGGGCTGATTCATCAAACGTGGTAAACACAAAAGTTGTAGCATTTTTTGCAAATTTTTTAATGAATTAAAAATCACTAAATTCTGATTTTCCATAAAAAAAAGTTATAGCCAAAACACTACAACTATCTCCAATCTAAGTGGCATCACTTTGTGGGACCCATGACTCAAAATATAAACATAATTAGGAATTATGGTCAACATGAAAGTTGTATTCCTTGAAATTATTTGAACAATACAAAAAAAAAACCCAATTCAGAGTTTTTACAAAGAAGTTATAGTCAAAATACTAAAACTACTCCAGAAAGGTAAAATTTTCGAAAATCATATTAAATTTTCAATTATTTAGGGCCACTAATTACCAAGAAATTTATCATAATTGAAAATTAAACTTACCAAAATTTGGGTTTATCATAGTTGATCCCGCAGAGAATGGTCAAACCAACTTAATTAATTTTAGATACTGAATTGTCCTAACCTTAAAAGAATAGATTTATAACTAAACAGACTTGGAATAATGTTTGGTAAAATTTCAGAAGTTTAGAAACTTAATAGAATAAAAGTAAATCAATGGATAAATATAATGCAGAGAGATTAACAAGAAGTAAAAGTCTAAGGATCCTATTTCACCACTAGATGATACCCCTTTGATAATGGAATGTTGGATTCAATGCCTCACTTGGGTTTATTCTTTCAAAAGTAAGATTATTACCGTTAGGTGTGTGTGTTTAAATCAAGTGTTTTCACTCATTCCATGTAACGCTCTACCTCCTGGGGCTGTAATTCTATCTTTCGTCGCAAATACACATGATCATCCCATGATTTTTCCACTTCCAGGGTGGGGTTTCTCTAATACCATTTTCTAGTTTACCTAATTTCTACAGAAAATTGGATAGAGTCTCCCCTAAAAATGGCTTTGTCTAGCTAGGGCACAAGCATTCAACACTTATTAAGATACATTTTCTCCATTGTAATTCACAAAATTAAGAAATTATACACTCCAATATTCTTCCATTCATCCACACAACATCCCTACAACTCCACAGGCTCCCCCAGGACCGCGGCTGCATCATAATGACAATGAATCCACCACACCACTATACAATTTTCAGTCCACATACACCATACACATCACACTCCATTATTACATCAGCATGCCTATAAATTATAATTGTACATCATGAGATATAAATTAATTACAATTACAATAAATATAAGATGGGAATTTCCCAATTACCATACAATGAAAAAAACATAAATTCAACCATTATACTTCCTTACTAATCTTGCTTCTTCTAGACTTGACCTGTCAACTAAATAAAATAAAATAAAATAAGGGTGAGTCTAAACGGATTCCATAACTAGACTGTGTGGCAATCAATAATTCAACCAAAATCAACAAAATCTCATTCATCCAAGTAAATAGGGATCCATAAGGCATCCCATACACCAATCCAAATAGATACATTTTCAAACTCAATTCAACATCTCAAATTGTCACAGCATAAAGAATATAGCATCAATTGCACATTCTAAAGCAAATTATATGCTCTGGGATGATTATTTATCCCAAATCACACATATACATATATTAAAATTTACATTCATGGCATAACTATGATCCATTGATGCCGAAATCCATACACTAGAATAACAATAGCAAATATAAGCAAGGAATATCTTCTATCTCTCCCAAGCTATATATTAACATAAAATATCACAATGCAATATTATATAATAATCAAAGACATGCACACATCATAGCATCTTGGGATCCTTATTAATCCCAATTCTCACATATATTCACATTGCATATTCACAATCCCATCTAAGTCACATACACAATCATCAAACCATATATTCACATTAAAGCACATTGTCAAATTACTCAGGGGATAATCACTATCCTCACCCAATCACATAGGCAAACATGCATAACCTACTTACCTCAGAATAATCTACTCTATAATCCATATCTTTTCAAACTCAACTTATCGCTTCCATGCCGGAAAATCCTACACATATCACATAAATCCTATATTTTATTTACTTATTCATATATACATGAGCAATTCTCATTAATATAATGAAACATAATGATTAAATTTTTAGCTTAAGGTATCACATTGTTATTTTACATTATTCCATTTTTGCACCACCAGACACAGTGATAGTTAATAATTATATATAACTTTCTCATATTAAATCCAAATTAAGTCATTTTTCTCTCTTTGTTTAGATAGTTTCAAAGATTACAACGTTAATGTTGAACAATTTTTCTAATTCAACCTTTAAATAGGTTTGTTGGGTCCCACAACTAACACTTTTTGTAGTCATTTATTTTCTAGAAGTTAGTTTTAGTAATTAAGACATAATTGTCTCATATAAAATCCAAATTAAGTGATTCTTGTGTCATTTTGTAGGGGGCCCACAATGCAACACCTATTGATTTGGAGACTGTTACACTATTTTAGTTATAAATCTCTCATATAAACTCAAAATTTAATGGTTCTTATATTGTTGGAAAGATAATTTTAAAACTACAACTTTTGAGTTGACCACATTTTTTAAATAAATCAAATTATAGGTCAAAATGGGGATGTGATTCACATTAGGTGCATTTGAATGATGGACAACTTTAGATGTATTACATGGGTTCAATTTGTTAGAATCCACTTATTGTTTAGAATGCCTTTTTAAATGCATTAAATTCTTGGTAACTTAAGCCACTAAACATCATTAAATCATGCATATAAAACTCAATTTAAAAGACAATATGACATGTCATATTATTACAAATAATCGGTACCCGAAAACCACATTTGAACTATCCAAATCACATTTAAACATTGATAAACCTGCTTACCTTGTTTAGGCTATGCCCCTCACTGTTAGTTATGGGAATACTCCCTTAATCACTTTGTTAATGTCCAGCCCTATACATGTGAGAAATACGCAGTTTACATTAATTGTAGTTGGCATTTAACTTCATTAAATCACCTATCTATTTAGCATCTACCACTCTATCCACACCAAGTTGTCTCCATTAATTCCATCTATTTGCAATTAATTCCAGGCCTCCTTAATGGGCTGATCAAATAGTGATTTAAATTGGGTAATCAACGCTTAATTGCACACCTCACTCTTAATGGTTTTTACACAAATAGTTGGTGGACAACTTGTTTACACCCAACTGTTATCATCATGTAATTGCTGAATTTAAATTTCATCAATATTAAATCATGTCTTAAGTTAATTATAATAATAATTAATCATTAATTACACCAATTATAGCTTATATCATCCATCAAAAATTTTTGCAAAACCCTAGCTTAATCCCATCCACATCATTCATCAAGATTTCACCCATACTTCAATTAAACAATCACCTATACATAATTAGGGAGCTGTGTTAATGAATTACTTACCTTTAATCTATTGTTTTCTTTGTGGGTCCCACCTATAGCTATTGTCCCTTGATTGTTGGCAGCTTGAACACACTTGAGTCCAGCAAATTTCTAGTGTAATGGGCTACAATCACCTTAAGCTGTGATTTCCATATGATATTTCTAAGTAAAAGGGCTGAATTTGATCAATTTGGGAAGATGAAAATGCATGGAACGTTGGGCAGCAAGGTTGCTTGCGTGAAATGCTAAGGAAGATGACCTTTGGCCTTCTTTTATTTACAAAAAGTGATGGTAGTCTAGTTTCCCATCTGCATGCGTGCGCATGCATTCCAAATTTTTTTCCCACCTTCTTTACTCCATTCCTTTATTATATTTGGACAATTCCCATTACAACTCACATGTGAATGATAATATTTGCATAGTTTCAATAATTTATCCAATTAAATTTCTAAATTTCATAAGGTGTGTACATACGCTCAACCTCATTTTATCCAATTTTTCCAACTTGATTCCACCCATTTAGCATGTCACTTAACTTATTCATACCCATCATGATTCATGACTCATGAGGAAATGCTAGACAATCAAATGTAAAACATTCAAAGCAAGCACATAGAAATACACAAACACATCATTCGGAATTATGGAACAAAATGAAAAACTTCATTCAACATACAATATCAAGGGATATTCCCTATCCCCAGTTTTTTACACATTCACACATAACTAATCAAAAGAATAATTCATGGGAAACCACAATGATATCATAAGTGTGCTAGCTAGTCACCATCATTACCATATCTCATTCTTGCCATCCTAGAATTGTTACATCATTACACAATTACTATTATCATGCCTTCTTTTTCTTCTTTAAGGTCTCTAAAACATATCACAATAGTTTCCCAAGAAAAACCACACAAAATGCACATGTGCACTGTAGCAGTATTGTAGCGGTGTCATGGCTCCAGAACTTCCTGCCTGTCCGCTGCACATTTTTATGAAGTGGCACTGTGGATCTAGATTTTGGAGCCGCGACTCCAAATCCTACTAACCATTTTTGCTGTAATCAACCCCATTCACTTTGGCTTTTGTTTAACCATTCATATGGGTTTTCTTAGTCACATACACACCTTTTCTTGGTTTTATTTAGTATTTTATCATCAAAATACTTTCATGTATCACATGATTTAATCATGCCCCTTACAAGTCATGAGGAAATGCATGAAATGCACATTGAAATAAACTATTGTATCACATATAACAAAATCCACTCCACTTTCCAAATAAACATACAACCAATGAAACATATATCTACATTTCCACTTCAAGTCTATGGAAAAATGCCTTAACTGATCATTTTATATCAAGTTTTCAAACAACACTTTGAGTTACCTTGAAATGAAATAGTCAATCAAATCAACTTAACATTGATAGCAGAAAAGCCAATTTCCATAATAACATGTAGAAGTTTACAAGTTCCTAATGAGTCAGTTAATCCATACATCAAAATTCAACTTACAAAACTAACACATGGAAAAATGTTGTTTCATTATTTCAAACATAAATACAATGTAAGAAATAACATTCAAATATGGTGCTTGGAAGGAAAAACATGGGATAAGCATTATCCCCACCAATTTCATAGTCATGTGCATCATGCAAGAAACCTACTTACCTATATAGAGTCACTCTCACTCTTTGCTCTCTATTTCCACAGCTCAAATCCACTTTAAGGTGAAATGAACCTAGTATGCTCGCTCACCTGAACCTTCAATTTATTCTACCAATAGCAGCAAGAGGGTTTCTTGGTGCAATTTGTAGGTTTTCTCTCTTCTTTTTACCACTCAAATAGTTGGATTTTCTACTTGGGACGGTTGTAACTCGCTTTCATAGACATTTTTCCCACGAAGTTTGATGAAAAGAGGTGTAGAAAGGTCTCAAGAGGGAAGGGCATGAGAGAGGGGGAAGAACCCATGGGTTTTACAAGGATTTTGGGGCTGGTGGAGCATTTAAGCTTGCTCCACCATTAGTGCATGCTAAGCCATGCACATGCGACCCCTTTTTCACAATCTGTTAGCACTAATTCTTTCAAAAAAGTATAATCCACTTGTCATAGGCATTTCTCTCATAATTATATTAAGTTTCATATATAATTTCTTGAAAATTTTGATAAACTCTTATGCACCATTTACCCAAAATAAGTGTTTTAGATAATTCCTTTATCTCAAAATTTTTGGGTGTCACACTTCTCAACTAGAAAAAAAAATTTACCTCTTCGTAATTAATTCTTAAAGTTAACTCACCTCGCTAAACATCGATTAATGCTCTTCCAGTTGCTAAGCATTGTCATCCAAGAATGAGGGGTACTACATGGTCTTCTTCCATGTCTAGCACCACAAAATCAACTGGAAAGATGAATTTATCCACCTTCACTAACACATCTTCTATGATTCCCCAAAGATAGGTCAAAGACTTATTTGCTAATTGTAATGTGACGGTAGTTGGCTTCACCTCTCCCAATCCAAGTTTTTGAAAAGTTGACAAATGCATTAAATTAACAGATGCACCTAAATCACATAATGCCTTATGAAATGAAGAATTGCTCATAGTGTAAGGAATAGTAAAACTCCTTGGATCTTTCAGTTTTTTAGGAAGTTTTCTTTGCAATATGGCACTACATTCTTCTCTCAACTTCATTATCTCGAATTCTTCAAGCTTCCTTTTCGTTAACATAACTTCTTTCATAAACTTTGCATAGTTTGGCATCTGCTGTAAAGCTTCTACAAAAAGAATGTTAATGTGAATTCTTTTAAAAATTTCAAGGAATTTACTGAAGTTTTCATCAATTTTCTTCTTTTGAAATATTTAAGGAATCAAAATTGGAGGTTTATTAAGAAAAGAAATCTTCCCAGGTTTGTAGACTTCCCTACTTGGTTCTTCCTTCTTTTCTTCCACTTCTTTTCTTTGTGCAGCTTCTTGATCCCTAGCTTTTGAGAAGGATTGTGTCTCCTCTTGCTTCTTTTGAGATTTCAACTCTCTGCCACTCCTTAATGTTACATCTTTGCATTGCTCCCTTGGATTCTTCTTTGTGTTGCTTGGAAAAATACCATTGTTTGGGTTTTTGGCAGAACTCGCAAGCTGACCAATCTGAGTTTCCAAAGACATAATATATGCATTTATATTTCCCATGTGTATCTCAATGTTATCAAGTTTTGCTTCATTTCTTAAAAATCCTACTCAACTCTCAATTACAAAGGTGGTCATGAGATCTTCAAGTGTTGGCTTCTCTGTTGGTTGAGATTGTGGAGGAGGGTTTATGGCGTTCCTTGGATTCCCATAAGAAAGATTCTTATGATTTATCTATCCTAGATAATACTGATTTTTCAGGTTGGTTCTGCGATAGTTGTTGTAGCCCTTATTATTTACATATTGCACCTCTTCCTTCGCTTAGTCTACAACCATGTATGATCCAATTGCAAAAGAAGACTCTCAAGTAATTGAAGCAACCTTAGATGCTGAATTGGCTATGGCTAGCTAATGAGGAAGAGATGACATTTGGGTAGTGAGGGATGTGATTAGATCCACCTCAAGATAATCAGCAACCTTCCTCACCATATTTTGTTCATTTGGCCATTGGAAAGTGTTGGATGCCATATCTTTCAATAATGAATAGGCATCTGCTATAGTCTTTGCCATCAATGAACCTCTAGAAGTAGCATTCACAATTGTACTATTTTGACCTTTCAACCCATTATAAAAGAATTGAATTTGAAGCCAATCAAAAAAACCATGCTGAGGACATCTTCTGATCAAATCCTTAAATCCCTCCCAGCATTCATAGAGTGGCTCGAAATCCATCTGTTTGAATTACCTTATCTCACTTCTGAGTTAAGTAGTTTTTGCAAGTGGGAAGATTTCTACTGAGAACATTTTGACCATCTCATCCCATGCGGTGATGCTTCCTGGATGTAGGCTCTGCAACTAACCTCTTGTCTTATCCCTCAAGGAGAAAGGGAATAATCTCAACCTAATGGCATCACCTAAAACACTATTCATCTTTACCGTATCACTTATCTCTCTTAACATTACCAAGTGAATATTTGGATCTTCACTTCATGAACCCCCAAATTGTTTTTGCAGCACCATGTTAATCAGGGCTAGCTTGAGATCAAAGTTGTTGGCATTAATTGTTAGATGAATTATGCCAAAATAATTATCATTAACCATTAGCTTAAATTAGTCCTTGATTGCTATTGGCTAATTTGGGTCTGTCATTGTGATGGATTCGGATTGCTTTGCTTTTTGATTTCTTGAAATGTTATTTCGATCTCTGGATCAAAAGGAGTCAAATCAAGCCCTCTAGGTTCTTGAATTCACTACCCAGAAAGCAAAAATAAATTGAATCAAATAAAAGCAAGAGAAATGACAATTCAGAATAGAATGAAAGAGTACAAATCTAGATTAAAACTATAATTATCTTCTGGCAATATTAGCGAAAAAATAAAATCTAAAAAATTCCCAGCAATGGTACCAAAAACTTGTTCACTGTAATATTACAGCAAGCATGCGGTGTCAAGTTTTGTAGTATAATAGTACAAAAGTTATCATCTCCATGGGGTTTGCAAATTTTAATTAATCACTAGCTATACAGTAAATAATCTTGGTATTTTTAAAAAATCAAATAATAAGAATTTAAACAAGAAAAAGAAATAGACAAGCTTTTGGTGTGAAGAAATCAAGGTAAAGAAACTTAGAGGATCAATTTCATTTATGCTTCAATCATGGTGCTCTAAACTTATTAAACATTGATCATTCTATTAGTTTATAAATCAAGAATGCTAACTCAACTCCCTCTCCTGAGTGGCAAGTTAAGTATCTATTCTCAACTTTCCAATTTTGATATCCTTGTAAAAATCTTAAGGTAAAGAATACATTAAACTATGGGATTCTTTTGAATGATTTCACAATACCTAAAAGCTCTCCCAAGTCATCTAGAGTCTCATGTTATGATGCCTAAATTGTATTCAAGATTACCTCTCTCAATTGTCAAATCCTAAATATATATTCATTTAATAAATGGCCAATAAATTGAAAGCATTAAAACAAAGTATCATAAATAAACCAATAAGAACTCCCAATCATATAACTCATTAATCACACCATAGTGTCAGCATAAGATTCATCTCCCCTCTCGAAAGAGGAGTTTAGCTACTCATGATTGAATAAAAATCAATATAACATTCATACAACATTCTCAAAATTTGACTTCCAACTTTAATCCAAGATACAAATGATGAATAAGATGGAAAACATAAAAGGAATAAAGATCAGAGTGGTAGCAAACTCTTCCCAATGATGCTTCACTTTGAATTCTAACTCAAACTTCTTCCTCCCAAAAGCCTCTCCAAATACCCCTCTCTTTTCTCCTCTCTCAAGCCTCCAAAAATCTCTCTGAAAACCCTAAAATGCTCCTCCTTTGTTTGTCCCAAAAGACTCTTTTTGTACTTGATGTTTAGGGTCAGTAGCGTGAACAGTAGACTCACACATTTGCACTTGCACTAGCACCATGACACCACTTCGTGCTACCTGAAAACTCCATTTGCACTAGCACCACGACGCCACTTTCTGCTGGCCAAAATGTGCACTTTACACATTATTTTTAACACTTATTTTCTGCTTTCTTTCTTGCAACTCTCTTAGCCTCTTCTCTCTATGTTTAGCTCCACTTTCTAATGTCCTACAAACACATAGAAACCAACATAAATTTCACATATAATTTTCAAGAATTAGCAAATAATAACCTTAAACAATGTTCAATACAAGTGAATAGAATTCACTTATCAACCACTCAATGATAACTTATGTTGTTAGGATGTTGGTGTCAATTCATTATCTTAGGTTTGTTCTATCCATTATATGATTATTACCATTAGGTGTACAAGTTTAAATCAAATATTTTCACCCTTCCAATTAACTATGGTGTATAGCATAATTGAGGTGAAAACCCATTAAGATCAGAAGAACTTTAATGAACTAAATAGATTGGTTTAGCATAAGTTGTGTACCATAGCCATGTTTTCAAAGAATAAGTCTAATTCATAGAATTGGTGATAAGCCAATTTAATAAATTAAATGATTACAATAAAGACAATGAATGAAATGAGATAAAATTGAATTAATCAACCAATGACCCCTGTTTATCATAGAATAATCATGAGGGATACATCTTCACCTTAGAAAAAGAAAATTAGTTCAAGCAAAAAACAGAAAGAACATTCTTCAAAATATGCATGTTGTAGAACTTGAAATCTCTCTCTTGCTTCTTTGCTTCTCTTGCACGACACTCTCTACCAACTATCTCACTCTACTCTAAACATCTCCTTAAATAACCCAGGCAGTAAGGTTTTAGTAAACTCTTCTATGAACTGCAATATCTCTACGCATAGAGATCCTCTTATAATAATAACTCAGTCTTTCTGATATTTAAATTGGGGCAGTGAGTATTTAAATATTTTAATGAATTTAAGAGTAGAGGTATGATTGATAATTAAATTATGGAATTAGGGTGCAAATTCAGTAATTTTGAGATGTATGTGCATGGTGGCTATTATTATATGTTACGCCAGTGGTGGCTATGATTATATGTTATGCCTATATGCCTATGGTGGCTTTGGTTATGATATGCCCATGGTGGCTATGTTATGTGATTGCCTTAGTGGCGTATGATTTCCTTAGTGGCTTATTGGTTTCCTTAGTGGCTGATATGTATGATATATATATTTATGAGCTTGCATTCGCATATGTGGCATGGTTTCATTGACATGACTTGAGCTGAGTTGTATTTTAATTGTTTTTCATTGTTTTATCCTGCATTTTCTACTAACTGAGTTTGCCCCGACTCACTCTAATTTTCTTTTATGATTTTAGATGCCAGGACTGGTGGAGAAGCCCAACCAAGGGTTGGTGCTTATGAAGGGAATTATGCCTATTTGTGGATGAGAGGAGATGTGATGGACTTGTGGTCAAGATTGGTGTTTATGAGGAATATGGTTCAGACTTGTGGTATGGCGTATGAGCCAACATATTAATTTTTGATTTATGGAGTTGGTTTATATTTAATTAGTTTATTATCTTTCCCTAAGATTGTTTATATGATTCTAGGGATTGTGGATGTGTATGAGATTGTATGTATAGGATTGACCATTGTATTTCAAAGGAGATTGACGGATTTTTGGTAGAACTCTTCTCTGGAATATAAGTATGTAGCACCCCTAAATTAAGGGTGTTACATCTTACACCTAAAAATCAACTTCCAACAACAACTTCATAATCCATATGTCTTAGACTCTAAAGATTGCAGCAAAAGAAACTCCCCATAGAAAAATCAACTTCCAAATAAAACTCTTTAAATCTTGAGCATTGTAGCACCCACCTCTGAAACCACTCTAAACTATTGAAATTGCCTTCTAAACTTCTGAAGCTTAACTTCTACCTTTAAACACTCTTCTAAAAGCCTTCAGAAGTGTTGAATGTGCTTTTGAATTCCAAACTATAGATTTCAGCATTTTTCTTCTGTTGTGCAGCTTCTGCACATCTAAAGATGCACTTTAGAACATCTAAAGCTCGAATTGAAGAGTTTAGTGTCTATTTTTGAAGGTATAAAGAGTTTTTGAACATCTAAAGTTATTATTTTAACACATCTAAAGTTGTTCTACATTGTCTAAAATTCTCTTCTGCACATCTGAAGGTATTACTTCAGCACATTTGAAGTTTTAAAGCAGTTTCAGTGTTTGACCATAACTTTCTCATCCTAACTCAGAATCATGTGATTCTTGATTTATTGGATAGATAATTTGAAGGGATACAACTCTCTTGTTATTTTTGTTTTTTTCAAATTAGCCTTGTCCAGTAGTACGAATTATATCAAAGTGACACCTTTTTCTAACTACTGAAGTTATTATTTCATCACATCTGAAGTTCTGGAGATAGTTGCAATGTCTTGGCCATAACATTCTCATATGAAATCAAAATAATGTGATTATTGATAAGTTGGAAATATAAGAACAATTTATATAACTTTTATATTGAAAATTTTTTCAAATTAGTTTCCATTGGTCCACAAATTACTTTATAATTTGTGCCTTTGTCAAAATTAACTCAATTTTACAATTTTGATGTCTGAAACATTAAAAATTCTATTAAATGCAATATTTACTCAAATGTCAATATACACCACTAAAATCACATCAAAAGAGGATCCAAATATGTGAATTTAGGTAAAAAATATGATATAATATGAGCTTATCAAATACCCTCAAACTTAGTTTTTACTTGTCCTCAAGCAAAATAGCAATCTGAACTGATGAAACCATTAGGATACTCTCTCTTAAACAATCAAAGCTAGGATTATTATGTACATAATTCACAAATTATTCAAAATACTTGCTAAATAATCTCATGAAACTAATGCTTTATCAATCCTTTTATGAAATTAAAATGTGCATGTGTTGTGTCTATCTTATGCTACATGCATGCTTTTTAGTTAACAATGTGCAAACTAGTAATTCTAATGGTCTTCACAAAATACCCTATAAGCTTTCTTTTTGTGATGCCCTGCCTCCCGTGGCATGACCCTGCTCATTTGCCTTTATTTTCTCTACAACTTCCTCACTTTTAGGGTGGGGGTTCTTGGATCCCATTCAAGTGCACCTATACTTTTCATTATTTTCCTTCCAAATTTACTAATTTTAATGGGATATTTTGCAAACTTTTTGGCAGAATTTTCCTAAAAAATATCAAAATCAATACCTGATATACATCATTTATCAAATAAATTTCCAAACATCAACATTTATAATTCTAAATCATAAATAAAATTGCAATTTCATCAATTATGAATCAAATCATAATTAACTCACCACCGCATTCGACCCACAGCCCAAAAACCTACATCACACCATGATCGAACTACACCTCTGGAGAAACATATCATGCTATCACAATATTATACATCATTTATAATTTTATACAATTATACATCACTTTGTTGAACCAAGTTACCTAGCTTGATTTTGATTATAAACATTCTTAACTAAGTATGTTTTGATGATGAGCAAAAGCATGAGTGAGAC
>JAYJMB010000141.1:0-18483 GCA_036873735.1 Pouteria campechiana
TGGCAGGTAGACTTCCCTTGGTACGCGATCAGGCTACTTGAAGCGCTTGGATTGGCAACAGATGTGAAGGTGCCTACACCGGCTCAAATGGAAAAGATGAAACTCAACACCGGAACGTGAATTGAGGCGAATGGCGTGAACCATGTGTGTGGCACGTGAGGGGGCATAGGGATTTGGAGTCTCGGGAAGAGCCTAGTTAGTTGATTATATGTTTTTCAAATGTTGCCACATGTTTGGTGGTGCACGGTTTCCGGAATTAAGCTGGCACATTTTTTTCTTTAACAATAATGCAGTTTGTTTAAGTTAATGCAGTGTGGGCACATTTTGCAAATAATTTGGTGGCTTATGGTTCGCAAAGTCCGCACGTATAGGCATCGCGCACGCTACTGATCGTCAAATCATGAAAGGGCACTAAATCCATCTCCGTTTTTCAAATGTATCGAAGGGCTGTAGTCTATCTGTCCACAACAATGTTATTACAATTGGAGCAATGATTGGTCCTATGGAACAGTCATTTCACCCTTTTGGTCCATCTATCGTACCACAAAAGAAGATAAAATGCTCCTTTAATAAGATGCATTTGGATACATGAAAATAGCTTCTTGGTAACCAAACGAGAGGAAGGCTGCTAGGCAGGGGCGCCCCCATTAAAGACCTTTTAATGCGCGCTAACTCTTTGCATCGAGTTAGCTTCTTTTTTTTCGGATAAGCCAAAAAAAAGTAAAAAAGAGGTAAAAATGAAGGAAAAAAGAAATGATATGTTATGATAGGGATAATGGTTGTAAATACAGTTAATAGAGATAAAATATATGGGTTTTATGATTAAAAGATAGAGGATAATCTTGGCACACAATGAGAGCGCCCAATAAGATAGATTGGATGTTTTAAATTATAACCCAAATAGGTAAAGGGAATCTAAAATAAAGATGTTAATACAATAATATAATAATAATGAGCACATAATTAGAAAGTGCTCGAAATAAGAAGCTGTTGAATGTTTGGCTTTCTGATACAAAATATATTTTAATGTTATCAATACGTATAGCTTTAAAATGTTGAAAGTGTTTCTAAGTATGTAAAATTATCAAAAAAAGCACCATATCCGACATATTTTGTATAAATATATATCATATATCATATATAATATATTTTTTAAATATATGTTTTGTATTTATAAAATATGTATTATATATAATACGTATTATCAGCTATATATTTTTATATAGCTTTGTAAAATATATTATATATTTTATATAATATATAAAATATATTTTTATAGTAGGAGAAGCATCTTCCATATGACTGATGAAATGATTAGGTAATGTGAGCATCGGAGTTGAAATGGTCTTTATTTCTCAGTGCAAAGGCTAACAGCTAGAAGCACCAAAATAGTGCTTATTTGTTAACGTAGTAAATGAGCTTCTACTATAAGCAATAGTGTTTTTCACTTTTTTTGCCAAACACCCTGAAAATATAAAGGAAGTGCTTAGCCACTAAAAAGCGCTTTTAAGCTTCAGAAACGCAGGGCCAAGCAGGCCCTTGTAGCGGTTTGACCTAAACACTGATGCTTACTCCATTTTCCAAGATTTTAAAACCTTGGATTCTACTCATTACTTCCGGAGACACATGGACTACTTTAGTTTCCAAATTACCTTTTAGTTTATTAGTCCCTAGAGGACTTTTTTAAAAACATGACCAATCCTTGACCATGTTTTAGATCTAAGCTCTAGGAGGCCCTTCAACTATTTTAACTGAGGGGATCTTTGTTATCCCCATCCAAACAAGCATTCACATGCTGTCTTAATTATCCATTCATATACAATACCGGGATATTCTCCATCCCTTTTATTCAAACATCCATATACAAGAATAAATATCACTATACATAAAATACAAGATACTTTTTATTCTTAACAATCATATGTTCATTTATTTAATTACAAATCAATCTTTATGAAAATATGAGATGTCCACTATCCTCAACCAATACATACATGCTCAGATATGCTCGAATATAAACAAATGGGATATTGCATATCCCCATCCATTCATACTTTCAATTAAGAATGCCTACTTACTTTTCTAAAGCTCAATTCAAACATCCGCATGTCTCTTAATTAGTTTCCAATCACTGCATAAAGGACCCTAAACACATATAGCATGTGCCAAATTCTATTTAAATATGTTTTTCATACAAAGATTTTTTATAATAACTTTATTAGACATAGTTTATCTGTCCATTCTACAGTAAAGTAATAGACTACTTGCATTCTTAATCATCATACCATATATATTCCATACTTTTAATATCCAACCAGCTTAATTAACCCTTAGGGAATTAGGTTTGCTGGGTGACAATCAAACCCTTTACGCATACTTCACTTTTCCTTAAGGTATTTCATTTCATCTTTCATATACCTCATTTAAATACTAATGTCTTAACAAGTATCTCAATGATTTTCATTATTATCATGGTACATCCATCATATAGCAAAATAAATATATAAATAATCACAGAAACATGCTAATTAAACCTTTAATTTCAACAATTTATTGTTTAATGACTTATTTACACAAAACCCTCATTTAGGTAATCATACAAAACTGAATTTCTTATCCTTAGATGAGTACCAAAACTCTATAACTAAGCCATTAATCATTTCCTCCATGGTAATTATACATAATCTTGACTTTTTCCCAATTTCTACAATTTACAAAACCCTAGCTATCATAACTCGGGATTTCTCATGCCAAATTACATTCCAAAACACAATAATCAAGGCATTAAATGTTTCCCCAAACTTACTATTCATAGCTAATACGAAACCCTAGCAAGGAAAAATGTATGAAATTGGATGTGGGATAAGGGCTTACCTTTAGATTTGAGTATGGTTTCTTCCTTTGCACTTGAATCTAACCTCACTTCTGCAAGAACCTGCCAAGAAGCTTATAATTTCAAATTTTTATCTTATATCTGTTGCTCAAATGGTTGAAATCTCATTTCCATAAACATGCTTGGATGCTTACTATCTTAATCATCTTCTATTCTAGCAAAATGGCAAATGCTAAAGCATAAACGAGGCTAGGGCGAAGGGGAAGAAAGAAAAATGGAATGGTTCAATAAGAATAGGACGGAATGTCCTTAAAAAGTCAGCAAACCAACTTCACTCACCTGCCAACATAGCGACATCAATTTTGGCGCCACGACATTGATTTCAATGATGCTGCCTTGCCCCTTTTTGTGATCCGATGTTGTGGCCTAATAATTGACAGGCTGCGATGCCAACCTTGATGCCCCCTTTTTATGCTAATTTTTTACCCTATTTTCATTCTTTGTTTCTCATAACTTTTCCATAACAATTTTCACATAACTGTGGTATTAAAATACATAATTAATTAACTCAAAATAGTTAATAATAATATTCTTTTATTTGCCCAATACTCATGCCCCAATTCTTATAAGCCCTTACTTTTCATAATTTCCTATAGATTTTGTTCCCAAATGTTAATTTAGGATTTTTTTCAAAACTTTTCATACTTTTTTAACACCTCGGGTGTTATAAACCACCTTCCTAATAAAAATTTTCATCCTTGAAACTTTAAATCTTGGTCTATAAGTCAAATATTTTCTCATTTCATTCACACCACCATAAAATCTAAAGCTCCATAACCAACAAGTATAATTTTATCATTGCCCCTTGAGTATCTTACATCTTGTGGATCCTTATTCACATGATACATCATGCAAGTTGTATCTTATTGATCATATGACCTGCTCATTCAAGACATGTTTGCTTTTACGAATAATTACATTATAAAGCGCTCACAATTTAATCAAGAGTAAGTTTGTTACTCTCATATACTTACTTGTTCTTGAGAACTAAATAACATTTTCCCAAACATGGGAGTTGTATTTTAATATCAAAACCTACACACATAGCCACTTATACATTATCAATGCAAGGTGTATTCATTTATGTGTGTTTGTTTTCTATCAATCCAGCCTTATTCTTAAGGCTTTATCATTTAACAAACCCATGATATGCACGGCAGCGTTGAAGCTTGGCCAGGCGCACAATAGCTTCCTATTGCCTTCCGTGGCACCCCACCCACATTGCTTCACAAGGACTATAGGTTAACCTTGTTAGAACCCATGCTATCACACATTTGTGCCACCATGACATATCCACATCTCCTAGTGTCATAATATTTTCAGGCCATCCATGTCGTTATGCCATTTTGTCATACATTTTCATTTGACACAATGGCATTAATTACAACATATAATAGTTTTATAACATCACAACAATAATATACATTAATATCATATAATCCAAAAAGCATACAAATTGTAATGCCCTGGTGTTAAAATAAGGTAAGTGTGGAACGACTGCGATGGAATTTATTTGAAAAAGGAAATGATTTTTATTGTATATGATGTGTATTAAACTTTAATAAAGTCATGCCAATTGTGTGCGATGATTATATGAATTAATTTATAATTGTTGAGTAAATTTATTATATATTTAATGATATTAAGTGTGGAAAATTATTTTAAAATATACAAGAAAATGCATGAGAAAAACAAAGGAGAAATGGAGCAAAACCAAAGGAGCACAAGAGTATATTAAGGAAATACTAAATTTGAAAAATAAAGTGTCATTTGTGATCATTTTTGATATGGATAATGGAATAATTTAAATATGTGGTCAACGTAAGAGTTTTATATCTTGAAATTATATTTCTAACATGTCAAAAATCATCTAAGTTGAATATTAGATGCTAAAATTATGATTAATGCACCTAAACTACTCTATATGGGTAAAACATACCAAAAATACCAAACATTATCACTTTATTTAAAATTTTGATATATATGGGGGATGCTTTAGAAAATATGATAAACATGAAAGTAGTATCCCTTCAATTGTCTATCCAATAGAAGAATAATAACTCAATTTGGAGTTTGTATGCGAAAGCTATGGTCAAATTACTAAAACTTTTCCTGGTGGATAATTGAGAATGAGATTAACTTGATAAAATTAAAAATTTTATATTATTTATGTAAAATAATTTTAAAAAAATATATGTAAGATCCTTTGAGATAAATATAGGTGCACGATGTAGAATTTTTAATTAATTTATTGATTTTTATGTAATATTTGGGTTTGATTATGGAGTAGGCCAGAATTCATGATAAATAAAATTATTATGTAATTAAATTAATTGAGATAATTTTATTCATGATAAAATCCAATTTAGGGTAGAAATATTTTATTTGAGTATGATATGATATTAATTTGACAAACTATGTGTTGATGGCATGGATTTATGGTGCAATTTTGGGAGACTTTGAGGTGCATGTACATGAGAATGATGGTGCACTAATAGAGCATAAAATGCACACCCTAAAAACCTATTCCATCACCCTCTTCACCCCATTCTCTACCACTCTCAAACCCATGAAATTACAATAGCCCTTAGCTATCCACCTCATGTCCATTTCCTCCAAAGGTTTATGCCAAAAATCTTGTTTATGAACTCTAATATCATTCCCACGCAAAAGCATACATCTTTCACCCATCTTGTATGGGCAAAGAGATAGAAAAAGACTTGTTTCACATTCCTAAGATGTTGCTCGAGGGAGGGTGAAGATCAAGTGGGATCTTACAAATTTGTTGAGAAAGACAATGCCTAAACATGTGGTAGGTCACTTTCCTCAATCAATTTCTAGTTTTCTAATTTCTAGAATTTTTAAGCAAATTTGTGGGGCTATTTTGGGGTGATTTAGTATGGCATAAATGGGGATTTTATGGTTGACATACTTAACATGGTGATTACATGATTTAAGAAGGATTTGGGCGTGAAAAATAAGTATATGTTGTTGTTCATGAGGTTGACAACAACATTAACCTATGATGGATGATGTTGTGTGTGAATGGGGAGTAGGGGCAACAACTTGAATGTATTTGGAGCATAATTAGGTTGTTGATTAATGTTAATTGCTTGTTGAGCATGCTAGATACTAGATGTAGGTTGGGGGAAAGTGCATAAAACCTATGGCATATTACTGAAAAATTTCATATTAAGGGATGCATATGATATGATTGTTGAAATACTTCAATGAGAAGCTGTTTGGGCTCGAATGGTAAATTGGAGTACCAACTTGAATGATTTTAAAGTGTAGATGAAATGGAAGAAAAATGTAGCTAAGTTATTCCCTTAACATCTCATTTAATTTTATGTTAACATGAAGCTTAAAGACCCTTTAATAGATGACTTGAAAGGAACTACAAATATGCATTTTGTTATCATTAAAACCCCACATTAATATTAACATGATTAGAGCTGCCTTTGTATAAGAATAATCACCTTAATTCAAGTTTATTGTTGGATATAAAGTTTAGAATACATTAGTGGAAATATGACAGTTTTGATGCAAATAAAATTGTGTACAATTGTGAATTTTCACATGTAGAGGTTGTTTAATGTTCATTAAGCTTATCAACCCTAAAAAGGGTGTTCTAGTAAAGCAACATTGAAATGGTGATTCAAGTGAAAATTCTCAAAGTTGAACTATGGAATCCTAACTGGAAATAAAAGGAAATATTCACTAGAATGAGTGGTTAGAATGCATAATGGAATAATGGGATAAAAACAATCTTGATGAGGTGATTAAGTGGGTTTTTCTCTATTTTTATGGATTAAGGAGAATTTTCTAGTAGAAACATATGTAAATTAAATATTGGTGCGTATGGTATGTGTAGGGCTATTCGAAGATTGATTGAAGGCTAAATCATAAAACTTGGAGTTATGAAATAGTTCTTCATTAAGGTAAGTAGGCTCTTTCGTTGTTGCATATATGATGAACGGGGATAGTTATTATCTTGTTGGTTGCTTCTAGGCATGTATGAGTGAATGGGAAAATTGAATATCCCATTAATTATCAATTATTATATGTATTGGCTATGTGATTGTGTGAAAGTGATGAGACTAAGAATGTTCTAGGTGTATATGTGCTTTGATGGGAATGGTGTGCATTCCTTGATTCTTTTCTTGTTAAATAGATACATGAATGGAGATAGAGATTATACCATAATTTTTGTTTGCTGTATAGTCTAAAAGGTATATAGAATTCAAGGGATAAGAGATTTTCCTGACTATGATTATATGTATTATATTAGGTGAAGATGTGTCTTTGATGAAATGAGAAGCATCTCATTATGATGTATGTAAGTATAGTAAATAGATTGCCCTTGATTGATTTTATGCTTGTATGACATAAGTATGATCTGATATGTTATGCCTGAAGGGCACCATTATCATTATAAGGTTTTATTTATGTTTGTATTGTATAGTTTTAATATGTGGTGCCCGCAAGGTGCATGTATGATATGTGATAGCCGAGTGCCCAGTGTGCCTTGATGGCACAATTATGATATTATATGTTTGAAAAGTGTAGAGTGTTGCATGGACATAATGAGGAGGAGAGCCTCATTACATAATTGCACTAGCTTTATTCATGTGCTAGCTTTAGAACATATTGTTCCTATTTGTTTATTTTTTCTCTTATTGAGCCTACTTACTGAGTTACCCAGACTCATGCCTTCTTATTATAATTTTTAGCTGGCAGGTCAGATAAAGAATCCCAACTATGGGTTAGGACTGAAAGGTAAGATCCAAAGATATTTTTCTTGTGATAAAATGATTTGTAAATGTAATTTGATTGTGTAATTGTATAGTTACACTCAAAAGATCTCACGTGATGTATATTCAATTCTATGGCGTGTCATAGTAAATTAACTATATTACTGTGATTGAAATTGTATTATTCTAGAAAGATAGATTACCATCATGATCGGTTCTAATCTTGAGCATATAGCTGTGGGTGAATGGGCAATTGTGGGTGTGTTTTATGAAGTTTAGTTTCTTTATAGCTATAAAAAACATTTAATTTTATATACTAATATATGCATAGATATAGATCTTGATATTTCAGGGGAGACTTTGTTAGATTTTTGGTAGAAATTTTTCTTAAAAATAGAAAAATTATAGGGAAATGGTGAAATGCATAGGCCTAGAGATGGGGTGTGACACAAATCCAAGATTCATTAGCATCAATCTAGGTTATCCAGCATTAACATTCAACATGTCATTTAATTCATAATAATCTCAAGCCATCCTATCCATCCCAAGTCCTCTAATTTACCACTCCAACCATGCACCTTAATACTAGGCCATCTAGGCCTCCACCCTATATGGGCATCAAGTCAGACCATTCAGGTCTCCACATCATATTTGGGCTATCCAGGCATCGTAGCCAAGTCCCAGGCCAAACTAGGCCTCCGCACTGTTAAGACGAATCAATATCCAAGCCTATGCATTGGCAAGGTGCATCTCCAAACATAGGAGTTAGCCATCAAGGCATCCTCCAAACATCGTATCACATCATACCATATTCACTTGCGAAAATTTACCACCCTTATGAGGTTTATCCACCTCTGCTAGACACAGGCATCAGAGGCTTTAGCACCCCCTCTCGGGCTTATCCGCTTCGAGGTATCACATCAAGTCACATACACATAATTACATATCCCACATATACAAATTCTTAGCAATCAAAGTGCATCAATCACATGCATCAATCAAGGTAACTCAGTCTTATAAGAAAATTCAATGTCAATAATACAAGCGAAGAACTCAAGTTCTTCAATCAACACAGTTCAATTCAACCATAACAGAGCCCATGTCAATTGTCACTTAACACTCAGAATACACCAGTTTATCATTCTCAATACACATGACAATCCATTCCAATCATAACATATATACCAATCCATTCAATCACAGTGCTCGTAAATAAGCAAAGCATAATAAGCCATTCAACAATACGTGGTATGTCATCATTTCTAATCATGGCATACATAACACTTTATTTAAGCAAAGAGATATTCTCCATCCTTTTATTTTAGACATCCATACATAAGAATAATCATTATTATACATAAAATATGAGATACTTTCTATCCTCGAACAATCACATGTCCATATTATAAACCAAACATTGCTAATTTCAATTCAAGGGATACTCACTATCCCTACTATTCATAAACCATCAACTTTGAGAAAATATGGGATATTCCAAATCCCCAAACAAAATATACGTGCCTGAAAATAAATAACGAGATGTTCTATATCCCCATCCATGCATTTATCAGTCAAAGCCTACTTACTTTAATGACTTTAATGATGAGTCATTTTACACTTCTTGAGTTTCCATGCCTTCTCATCCCGCTCAATGATTCTGTACATACCATCATATCATTTATTTGCAAAAGCAATGTTAACTAATTTCATATCCATCTACATGTAATAACTCTACAATTTAATTAAGTAGTAATTAAGCTCACTTACAAATAAATTAAGCCCATAGGTCAATGATTCAACTGCTTAATCATACTATACACAAACGCCCATTCTAGCCTTTACTTAGATCATGGCCCAAAATCAACATTTGACCTTTAAAAGGTCTAAATCAACATAATCTATGTCTTAATAAATTTTCTCATGACAATTACACATAAAACATCAAAATCCCCAAATTTCACTATTCTCAAACTCTAATTTAGCATAAATGTGATTTCTCATGCCAAATCGCTATAATTAATTCATTAAATCATTTCAATCATGAATCTATAGCAATATATATCAGTTTCTTCCCCAAAATTCACTATTCATGAAATCTACAAAACCCTAGCTTTCTAAATCTATGAATTTTGGCGGAGGAAAGACAACTTACCCTGCTTTCTAGGCGTGGTTTCCTCTCATGGACGAGGATCCAAGCTCAAGAGTTGAAAAAGCACACTCCATTTGTAAAAAATTAGATTTTCCTACTTCCTTCACCATCTAAACTAAAGAAATTTAGGTTGAAAGCAAGATCGATGAGTTTTCCTTTCTAAACATGATTAATCCTACCAAAAATATTGCAAAATGGGCTTAGAAATAATTATATTCAAAAAGATTTGAAAGAAAGAATGTATGATTAAATGTGTGGCATGTAATATTAAATTAATTATATTATTGTGAGTATAATTATAATATTTCAGGAAGGCAGATTGCCATCATCATATGGTTCCGGTCTTGAGTAGGTGGCTATGGGTGTGGGTGTGAATTTGTGTTAAATGTTATTATTTTGAGATTATATTGTTGATTATGAAAATTATGGAATTATATATTAGTGTATGCATAGGTATAAATCTAGATATTTCAGGAAAAACTCTGCCAAAATTTAGGCAGAATATTTTTCTTAAAAATAGAAAAATGATAATATGAGTCATGCCCCACCTTGGGGCCTATGTGTTTTATCATTACCTTGCAATTTCCCCATCTTTAAGGAAACATTTTGCCAAAAATCCACCAGAATCCACCCTATATTTTGAAAGTTTAAACCTACACATGCATTTATTAATCATATTAAAATTTAAGTTTAACAACTATAAAACATTAACAAAAACCACTATACTCACCCAACTTACCCACACACTGCCCAGCACCTGAGTCTTACCGTGATGGTAATAATTAAACTAAAATGTCACTCATCCATCTGCAATATCATATACATTCACTATTATGATATGCCAATACATTTACATTATAATACATACCTAGAATACATCCATAATTACCTTATTGCAATTTTAAATGAATACACATACAACATAGGGAATTTCTAATTTCTAATTTCTACAAAACATAATAAGAAGGCTCCCTTGCCTGATTTGCGAGTTAAAAATAAAATAAAGGGGTAAGTCTAAACAGATTCAGCAAGTAGACTGCATAACAAAATAATAATTAACAAGAAGGGATCCATAAAAAATCCTTGTTGACATCCAACACAAATACACTTCCATTATCATACATATTAAATCAATGCCCTCCAAGTATAGCTACATTATATCCAACTCAAAATCTCAATATATCAAGTCACAATTAAGTTCAGGCCATACATCTATACATGCACCACTATGAGATTCCCACAATCCCTCGACATATCATCCACAACATGTAGTAAACACTCATCATTACTAGCCAAAGGACAATCACAATCCCTACATTTCATACATTAACATATACTTTTCAAATCATAAATTTATGGTGTAGCCACTATCCCCATCCAATCAAATGGTTACACAAGGATAGTCTACTTACCTCACATGAAGAACACTTCATAAATCCCTAAATCTCATACTTTGGCTTCCAATCCATGCTCACTTAGCCCCACATATGAATCATGAATCAAGTTCAATTTACATGGTGCCAATTGAGAAATTCAATTTAGTTCTCTAATGCACTCATAAGCCACCAAATGAGCTAAACAACTTGTTTCTTCCTTCTTAGATTCGTCTAAACTGGATGATTTGGGTTGCTAAGGACATGGGGATGGGATTTGGATTTATTGGCACGATTTTTTGCTTGAAATCATGAAGGAATGTAGGCTTGGAATGAGAGGAGAAGGGGTTGGTTGTATGGAGTAAGAGAGGGGATGAAAAAATGGGCATTTGGGAAGATAGTGGGGCATTTAACTTGTTTCCATTTTGATGCTCTGTAGGTGCTTTGCACCCCATATACACGTAATCCATTTTCCACTTTAATCTCATTTGTTAAATCCTATTAATGCATCATCTAATTATTCCTTTCATTAATATATTAAAATGCATAATTAATCTCTTCAATTAATTAGGAATAAAGATATTTAATCATAATATCAAGCCTTAACCATCATTCACCCACTTCATAAGTAAGCCTCAAATATCACATAAAAATCAATAAATCATTTATAAATTTCACCTTATACACTTATATTTATCTCACTGGGTCTTTCATACAAATTTTTAGAATTATTTTGCATAAATAATATACAAAATTTCAACATTATCCAACTTAATCTCATAATTTGCATCCTTAACTATTCACCAAAGTAGTTTCAGTGTGTTGGCTATAACCTTTTCTTATGAACTCCTAATTGAGTAATTTTTCTTCCATTGGACAAATAATTTCAAGGTATACAACTTTCATATTGAGGCTTTTTCTAAATCAGCATCCATGTGGAGTCATGGAGCCTCAAAGTGACACTTTTTGAATTTGGAGACCATTACACTACTTCAGCTATGACTCTCTCATATAAACTTGGAATTTGTATGTATAAATATATTCTTATTATATTAATTTCATATATATATATTTGTATTTGATAAATGCATTGATGTAAAATGATAAATTGTGGAGGGATGTTGTAATAAGCCAAATCTACTCATTCACATCATGATGTTACCACAATTTGGGGTAGTGTGGGAGAGTTTAGTAATGGTTATGGGCTTGTTATATGATTTTTATGCATAATGATATTAGAAAGGTATTTAACACTTGTTGGTGTTGTGTGGTTAATACTTTTATGATTCATGTGATAAAAGGATGTACAAGTAATATATGGTGTATGATTGTACAAGTGAGATGCCTTATATTTCAAGGGAGACTCTACCAGATTGGCAGTAGGCCGGTAGAATCCTTCCCTAGAATATGAGATGGTAGTGTCCTGCATCAGCCCTAGTATGGTATGGTCAAAATGCATAGGGTGGGGATGCGAGCCGTTATAAGTGCTCACTAGTCTCATCCCACAATTGGGATTCTTTACCTGACTTGTCAACTAAAAGCGTAGAATAAGAAAGCATAAGTCCAGGTAACTTAGTAAGTAGGGAAATAGAAACTATTAATGATTCAAGGTCCTCCACCTGAACAGGAATAAAATATGGCCGTGTAACCACATCGTGAATATATCCATGAGGCTCAAGTCCTCATCAAATCGTTGTACATCCAACACTATTTAGGCATATAATATCATAAGTCATGTCTTTATCATATAAAACAAGCTAAATATTAGAGTTTTTCCATGCAGGCACTATAGATCATAACTATGCTATTCAGGCACAGTATCACATTATTCAGTCACTACAAGTCGTGGAATGTTTCTTATTCCTCCCATATACACATCCACATTTATTTAATCATCTTATACCAAATGAAGAATCATGAGATGATCTTTTTTCCCGTCAGTTATCAATCCGCACATTTGTGTCATCTAATATATATCAACTCACACAACATAAGGGCATCTTTGTTATCCCCATCCAAACAAGCATTCACAAACTGTCTTAATTATCCATTCATATACAATATCGGGATATTCTCTATCCCTTTTATTCAGACATCCATAGACAAGAATAAATATCACTATACATAAGATACAGGATACTTTCTATCCCCAACAATCATATGTTCATGTATTCAATTACAAATTAATTTTTAGGAAAATAAGGGTTGTCTATTATCCCTAACCTATATATACATACCTGGATACAAACAAATGAGATATTGCATATCCCTATCCATTCATACTTTCAATTAAGAATGCCTAGTTACCTTGCTAAAGCTCAATTCCAACACCCGCAAGTCTCTTACTTGGCTTCCAATCACCGCATAAAGGACCTTGCACACGTACAACATGTGCCAAATTCTATTTAAATATGTTTTTCATGCAGAGACTTTTTATTATAACTTTACTGGGCATAGGTTATCTATCCATTCTATGATAATGTCATAGACTGCTTGCATTCTTAATCATCATACCATTTATATACCATACTTTTAATATCCAACCAACTTAATTAACACTTAGGGCATCGGGTTTGTAGGGTTACAATCAAACCCTTTACACATACTTCACTTTTCCTTAAGGTATTTCATTTCACCTTTCATTTATCTCATTTAAATATTAATGTCTCAACAAGGTATCTCAAGGGTTTTCATTATCAGCACGATACATATGTCATATAGTAGAATAAACATATAAATATTTACAAAAACATGCTAATTAAGCCTTTTATTTCAACAATTTATCATTTAATTACTAGTTTAAAAAAACCCCCATCTAGGTCATCATCAAAAACCAAATTTCTTATCCTTCGATGAGTCCCAAAACTCTATAATTAAGCTATTAATCATTTCATCCATGGTAATTATACATAATCTCAATTTTTTCCCAATTTTTACAATTTACAAAACCCTAGCTATCATAACTCAGGATTTCTCGTGCTCAATTACGTTCCAAAACACAATAATCAAGGCATTAAACATTTCTCCTATAATTTTAACTAAAGGACTTTATTATCTTTCCTAAACTTACTATTCATAGCTAATATGAAACCCTAGCAAGGAAAAATCTATGAAATTGGATGTGGGACAAGGGCTTACCTTTAGATTTGAGCATGGTTTTTTGCCTTGCACACGAATCTGACCCCACTTCTGTAAGAACCCACCAAGAATCCTATAATTTCAAAATTCTATCTTCTGTCCACCACTCAAATAGCTAAAAACTCATTTCCATAAACATGCTTAGTTGCTTGCCCACCTAAATCATCTTTTATTTTAGCAAAATAGTAAAGGCTTAAGCATAAATGGGGCTAGGGTGAAGAGGAAGAAAGAAAAATAGAACGGGATGATAAGAATAGGACGGAATGGCCTTAAAAGTCAGCTGACTGACTTCACTTGTTGGTCAATGTTGTGACATCAATTTTGGTGCTGAGGCATCAATTTTACTGACACCACCTGGCCCCATTTTTGCGATCCAACATCATGACATCAATTGTCAAATCACGACATCAACCTTGATGCCTCCTTTTTATGCTAATTTTTCACCCTATTTACATTCTTTGTTTCTCCTAAGGTTTACATAACAATTTTCACATAATTGTGGTATTAAAACACATAATTAAATCACTCAAAATAATTAAGAATAATATTCTTTTAGTTACCTAATACCCCAATTCTCTTAACACTACCCTTGCTTTTCATAATTTCTATATATTTTATTCCCAAATGCTAATTTAAGAAATTTTCTAAAAATATCCACACTTTTTTAACACTCCTGGTGTTACAGTGGGTAAGTAATCGCCCATAATTGGATTGAGGTATAATAAGCATGATTAAATGATATTAATTTTATTTATTTGAGAAAATTAATTAATTAAGTAATTAATTAATTTAAGAAAATAATAATTAAGTGATGCATTAACTTATTTTAATTGATAGGATTAAAGGTGGAAGAGAGGTGCATGTATAAGAGGTGCAAAGCACCTACGGAGCACCAAGATAAGGAGCTGTTTAAATGCTCTATCTTCTTTCTTCCACACCCATTTGTACCTCCCAGTCCCCTCTCATGCTCAAACTCCCATGGTAGCCCTTCATGTATAATTGTTATACCCAATTTTGGCTAGGAATTTCCATTTTTTTCATGTAATCAACATTATGCAATAAGGGAGTCAACTTACTCTCTGTTTGGACATGAATCAAGAGGGGGGAAATCCCTATTTTCATTAAAATGGAACCTAACTTGTTGCTAGGTGTGAAACTAGCATGGAAATTGAGTTGAGAGCTTTGTTTGGGGGTTATGGTAAGTGTTTTCCTTTATTTCATTTCAAATTTTAGTTGCTAGGATTTTGTATGCAAATGGGCATCTATTAGGGCAAAAATTTTGTAGATTAATGTTGATTTCCACTAGGGAAAATGGTTAATACATGATTACAACATTATTGACAAAATTGGATGTGAGGAACTCCCCTAGACAATAACTTATTCAAACAATTGAGTGTATTTTGGTGCAAAAATGAGTTAAACAGGAATTTAATTGAATAAGGGTCTTAATTAGCTTGTTATTAAGGTTAATTAAATGTTGATTGTGTTGACTAAAGGTTACATGTTGCTAGATACAAAATTTTGTAAATTAAATCATGCATATGTGTTATTTGAAGAAATGATTCTTCAATTAGAAGCAATATAAAAGAGAACAGTGTTTTTGGGGGAAAATGCATGAATTGAGCCTGGATTTCATGTGGAAAATGCTTAATTAGTTAATTACAATGTTTTGGAGTTTATTTGAGTTTGAGGAATTTATTATGTGATTGAATAGCAACCTAATGAAAGGGGATTCATATAACAAGGTGTTTGAGCAAGAAATTGAGAGAGTTAATGACTTGATTAGAGTAAGTTTATGGCTAATTACATGTTAATTGGGTTGTATAATGGGTGTGTAGCTATGGAAGTGAAATCCCTTGAAGCACTTTACTACAATGTTATGATTTAAAAAGTGCGTATGAATAGTTTGATGAAATGCCCTAATAAAAATAGAAGTTATGGAAAAGAGTTTGATTATCATTCTAAAACCCTAATGAGGAATTAATTTATTTTGGGATGTAATTGAGTGAGTATTAAACATGTTACATATGCAATGTATGAGGTAGAGAATGTCAATAACCTGTTATACAGTTGTTGGAATCTTGTGACTTAAGTGATGATTATGAAGTATTTGCCAAAAAGCCTCAATGAAAAATAAGATAGAATTAGTCGATTTCATACAACCCATAAGTGATCATTGAAAGGTATATTTAAGTGACATTATTTGATAAATGAAATGATATTTATGGGAGATTAATGAATCTTAAATTAAGTATGTTAATAAAAGGCCTTGAAATGGTGATTTAAGTAAAAATCCCAAAATGAGGTCACATGGAATACTACATTGAAATGGAAGATGATTTCCAATATCCTAAATGTTTGAAATAGTCAATGACCAATTAAATATTTGATGTTGTATGAAATCAATTGTGGTCTACATTGTGAATGTAGGATCCATTAGACGGTTGCAAGAGAGCCAGATGGTCGAATTAAAGGACAATTTTAGGAAGTATGAAATGGCACTTCAATAAGGTTCAATAGGCTTCTCCTTTCTGATTAACTATATTGCTGGGTGGGGATATGGAGTATCCCGTTGACTATATCCGAGCATGTGTAGATGGACAAGGATAGTGGACATCCCGTGCCTATTTAATATTGATGTTAATGGGTTTTTGTGAATACATAAATACTAGGGATTGTGAGTATTCCTTGAATTGAAATAATTGATGCTTGGTTTATGTTATGGACATGTGATTGTTGAGGATAGAGAGTATTCCATGTCATTATGTTATTCTTATCTATTGACATCTAAATGTAAGGGATAAAGAATATCCTTTCATTGTATGTGCAAATTTTGGGAATTCTAAGTATCCCAAAGTTTGGTGTAAGTATGAAATGAGTGTGTGTACTAATGGAATGTGAAACATTCCATGATTTATATTTGACAGACTAGTATGATTTTGAGTCTGAATGGCACAATTATAATATAATGTGCTTGCAGGGCACATTTCTAATATGAGATGCCTAGAGTTGCGTAGATGTGATGTGAGGTGCCTAGATGGCATGATTATGGTTATAATTGTATAGTTTGAAGAGCGTAAAGTATTGAATTGGAAGGTGAGGATTTGGGCCTCATGGTATGATTTGGGCCTCATTGTTCCTGAATTATTATTATTTTTTATTTACCTACTTACTAAATTGCCTGGACTCAGGCCTTTTTATTCTATATTTTTAATTGACAAGACAGGTAAAGAATTTTAAGTGTGGGTTAGAATTGATGAGCATGAATTGAAGATAGTTTCTTGTGTTATGATGAATTGAGTTTGTACCCATTGTGTTTGTATAATTGAAATTTTATAATGTATTGTATCTTCTAACATTTGTGGTTTTAAATGATGTATAATGAAAAGCATGGGCATGTCATAGTCATTTAATTATTATATTATGGATGGATTTGTATTAATCTAGTGAGATGTATTGCCATCATGATTCAGTTTTGATCCTTAGCATGCAATTATTGGTGAATGGGCAGCTGTGGGTCTGTGTATTATGAAATTTAGCATTTCTTTATAGCCATTAAAAATTTTAGTATTATACATTAATATATGCATAGTTATGGATCTTGATATTTTCAAGCGAGACTACTAGCTTTTTGGCAAAATATTTTTCTTAAATATCGGAAAATTACAAGATAATGTAAAAATGCATAGGCCTCTAAGTAGGGCATTACAAAATGGTATCAGAGCCTATGACTTATCTATGTAATAAGTCCCAGAATTTGAGTGATAAGCCCTAGGATCGTGATGACAATGGCAAGAAGAAGTTAAGAAATGACATGCCTAATACAAGTTGATGAAGTCATATGGAATATGGGAAAATAATAGTTTATGGATAATTTGAAGGCGTGAGAAAGGAAGAAGGAGAACATGTGAATGATGATTGTAAATTGATATGAGATTGCATAGATGATATTAATATGAAATAAAAATAATGATGCTGTGATAGCACAAAGATGACCTGATTATGTATATCAATGGTGACATACACTTTTTGTAACCAAATTAGTATAGTGAAGTGTGGTGGTGCCCATATACATACCTGTTTGGACGCGTCGCGGGGAGCGCTCAAGAAGTCAGATCAGGCATAGTAAATAATGAGGAAGAAACGAAATGCGAACGGAATGTCATGACCGGGACT
>JAYJMB010000142.1:0-18482 GCA_036873735.1 Pouteria campechiana
GTATGCCGCATTGTAAAAGTTTCTAAAACTTTACAAGAGTGAACATTTACATTTTTGAAATTTCCAGGGCCTTACATATAATCATGCTTCTTAGAAATTGACAAAATTCTAAGGTACTCTTTCTATCTACTTTATATTCAGCAAAATCTACATCTAAGTACCCTATTAAATTAAAACCAGAACCTTTTAGATACCACAACCCGAGGCTTAGTGTGTCTAAAAGGTATCTAAAGATTCTCTTTACAATAATTATGTGTAACTCTTTGGGATCTGACTAAAATCTAGTACACATGCAGATACTAAACATTATATCTGGTCTACTTGCAGCCAAAGATAATAATGATCCTATCATACTTCTATAAAGTTGATTTACCTCTTTCATCTTTGTCCATCTTTATTGAAGTACTTATTGGTATTCCATATCTTTTACCATCTTCAATGTCAAACTTCTTTAGAAGTTCTTTTATATACTTGACTTGATGGATGAAGATTCCTTCCTTTTCTTGTTTAATTTGTAATGCTAAAAAGAATTAAGTTCACCCATTAAGATAATTTCAAATTCTCCCTACATAGTCTTAGAAAACTCTTGGTACAGATTTTCATTAGTTGCACTAAATACTATATCATCAATATAAATTTGAACTATAAGTATATCTTTCTTTACATGTTTAATGAATAGAGTGGTATCCGCTTTACCCCTTGAAAAATCTTTTTCAATTAGAAATTTGCTTAGCCTCTCATACTAAGCTCTAGGAGCCTGTTTCAAACTATAGAGGGCTTTCTTGAATTTAAATACATGATTTGTATAATATTGATCTTCAAACCCAAGGGGTTATTCCACGTATACCTCTTCATTAATGAAATCATTCAAGAATGCACTTTTACATCCATTTGATATAGCTTGAAATCCATATATGATACAAATGCAAGAAGTATTCTAATGGCTTTGATCCTTGCAACAGGGGTGTATGACTCTTCAAAGTCAATACCTTCTTCTTGACAATACTCCTTTGCAACTAATCTTACCTTATTTCTCACCATAATTCCTAATTCATCTAGTTTGTTCCTAAAGACCCATTTTGTTCCTATAATAGATTGATGATTTGGTCGTGGAACCATAGTCCACACATCATTTCTTTTAAATTATTCAATTTTTGTCTTCTAATGCTTGGTCTATGCAAGTTGGTTCTAATTGAGAAATGAAAGCAAATTGCTACATATTTGGTGATAGGATGATCTGGTTCTAACTTTATCAAACATATCACCAATTATCTAGTTTTTTGGATAAGCATCCATAACTCTCCAATCTTTGGAAAGAGATGAGTTACCTTCCTCATTTACCTCTCTTATGGATGGTTTGACTTCATCCATTGTCATCTTTGATGGTGGAGTTTCTTCTTGATTATCTTGTAATCTCAGTTTCCCCACACTTGTTGGAAGATTATCTATTTTGTCATCAAAATTACTATTTCTTTTCATAGAGTTAGTATTTTCATCAAATTTAACATGGACAGATTCCTCTACGATCTTAAGTCTCAGGTTATACATTCTACATACTTTGCTAATAATGGAATAAACCAAAAATATACCTTGATCAAACATACTATCAAATTTTTTAAGGTTTTCTTTGTCATTGTTAAGAACAAAACACTTACAACCAAAAGTATGAAAATATGAACTATTTAGTTTTTTGCCAAAGTATAATTCAAATGGAGTTTTGTTGAATATGGATCTAGCAAAGATTCTATTAATAATATAATATGTGTTGTTCATTACTTCAGCCCAAAAATATTATGGAAGGTTGTATTCACTCAACATTGTCCTTGTCATCTCTTGTAAGGATCCGTTCTTTCTTTCAGCTACTACATTTTGTTAGGGTGTCCTTGGTGCAGAGAAAGTTTGAAGAATACCATTGCTTTGACAAAAATCACTCCTTATGGCAACAATATGAGAGCTTTGTTCATTCTGTATATGTTTGGAAAATACTTCAAAGAATGAAAAAGCTTTATCTTTGGATGTTAGAAACATTACCCAGGTGAATCTACTATAGTCATTAATAATGACATGTACATAATGTTTCTCTCCAAGGCTTTTTGTCCTTGTTGGTCTAACTAAAACCATATGTAGCAATTGAAGGGGTTTGGTTGTGTATACTTCTTTGTTTGACTGGAATGAATCTTTTACTTGCTTGCCTTTCATGCAAGCAACACGTGACTTATTGTCAAATTTGAGTTTTGGTAGGCCAATAACTAGATATTTATTATATAATCTTTCAATCAGATTTTTGTTGGCATGTCCTAGCCTTCTATGCCACAACATAGGTTTATTGTCATTCTCAACAGGAAACTTAGCTTGAATATTAGAAAGAACAACCAAATATATATTTCCATATCTTTTACTATATACTATAATTGATTGAGACTTATCTAGTATAAAATAAGATTAAGATTCAAACATAACTTTATAACCTTTGTTACAAAACTGACTTACGCTAAGAAGATTGTGTTTCAATCCTTCTACTAAAAGTATGTCTGAAATTGTAGTAGATAGTGATTGGTTGCTCTTATCAATCCCAACTACTCTACTTTTATTATTATTACCAAAGGTTACTGTTCTACAAGATTTCATTTTCAACTCCATGAATAGCTCCTTATTCCCTGTCATGTGCTTTGAGCAACTACTATCAATATACCATGTATTGCTTTTTATGGCTCCCAAGCATACCTGCATGGATACAGTTAAGCCTTAACTTTTGATACCCATTTTGGGAATGGGTCCGGGTGGTTAGTTGTAGGTAACGTTGGTACCCATTGTTTCTTGAGCAAAACTATTTCAACTAAAGAAATTTGGGTTGCATTTAGTACATTTATAAAAACTGTCTTTGGAATCCAAATTGTAATCTGTTTAGACTTAAATTTCTTATGTTGTTGTTGTCCACTTCTTTTCTTTAGTTTTATTCTTAATAGAGTGGAAGTCAGTGTCTTTTTTAGAGTATTGCTTTTAGTTACTACTTACTCAAGTATGTTATTGGTGTTATTATTACTTTTGAGCTTGGAAATTTCTTCCTTCATTTTGGAAAATTCATTTGTAATTCTTTTTAGTCTCTTTGTACTTCTCTTTCAAAGTCATAAAATCTGAATATTATTCTTCTAACATTTCTTCATGACTGGGAGTTTTAGAGTCAGAATTTACCTGCTTTTCATGGATTGCCATGAAGTTGATTCCCGTATGAAGTTCGTCTTGAATGCTTTTGTTTAGAGAGAGTTAACTGATTTGAGCTTCATGTTCTTCTGCTTCTTCGCTCGCACTTTCATTTATTATATTCTCAAGCATCTCCCATGCTGCTAGAGTTTGCTTTTTCTTCTAGAGTTTTCTGCTTGTTCTGTTGTTGTTGATGTTATTATTCTTTCTATCAAAGTATGAGTTGTACCTCTTCTTTTGCTAATCATTTTGTCTCTTATCTAGCTCTGGATAGTCAAACTTCATGTGTCTAGGTTTCCCACAAACAGGTGGGTAGTTCTTTCTTTCTATCATTTCTTCCAAAATTGTTCTTTGAACTATTTCTAAACTTGTTCTTCTTTAGTATGGATTTGAATCTTCTTATAATCATTGTTATTTCCTCGTCTTCAACTCCACTTGTGGATGCATCAATTTGGGATTCATCATTCTCTAACTCAACTTTAAGAGTAATTACTTTCTTGCCCTTTGGTTCTTTTGTATTTTTCTATTTCATTAACACCTCATGAGTCCTAAGAGAACCCATAAGTTCTTCTAGACTCATTGTCTCTAGATTCCTTGCTTCCTGGATTGATGTCACTTTAGGCATCCATTGGTTTAACAAAGATCTCAGAATTTTCTTCATCAGTTTGGGCTTTGCGTACTTTTCTCCTAGATTTTTCAACTCATTTGTTATCTTTTGAAACCTTCCAATCATGTCTAAGATTGATTCTGTCTCTTTCATGTTGAAAGCTTCATATTTCTGTACAAGACGATTTAATTTAGTTTCTCTTAACTGCTTTGTGCCTTTATGGCCAACCTCTAGTTTGTCCCAGATTTCCTTTGGAGTATTGCAAGAGGATATCTTGTCAAATTCAAAGGATTTAAGAGTGCAATAAAAATATTTCTTTGCTTTAGCATCTTTTTCAGCTGCTAGAATGTCCTCAGCAGTGTATTTGTCTTCCGTGTTTAGGATAATCATTCCATATTTGATAGTTTTTCATAGCTAATAATCTGAGGTAATTAAGAAGTTTTTCATTCTCATCTTCCAATATCCATAGTTTGTACCATCAAATAGTGGAGGTCTGAAAGTTGATTGACCTTCAGCAGAAGTGTTGTGGACATAACTAGCCACAAAGATCTCTTCACAAGTTATATGATTTGAATAGTAATGTACAACTAATGAAGCCTGCTTTGATATTAATTGTTGGTCTCATTTAGATGGTAACTCAAGAGGGAGGGTGAATTGAGTCTTTAAAATTTTTGGTCAGATAATAATTAAAGTGCAAAACTAAAGAGAAGAATGATAATACAATGCACTTAGACTGGTCTTTTTATAGTGGTTCAGCCCTTCACTTGGGTTCCTATTCCACTTCTCTAAGTTAGCCTCACTTGCTAAACTTAGGTTCCACTAACACCTTCTTTGATCATTAATCTCCTAATCAAGCAAATACACCTATTGGTTTCTAAGCTCACAAACTAACTTATACAAATACGATGTAAGTATTCTACTTGGTGTCACTACACAAAGGCAAGTTCTCAAACTTGCAGAGATATGCAGAAATGAATATGTACAATAATTAATACCTTTAGTAGGCTTATTTTGTACAAAGTTTGAAAGTAGTAAACATAAGTAATATGACAATAAAAGTAGTAGGATTCAAATCTCCAGAAGTGGTTGAATGAAGGGCTTTGAATGCTTCTTTGAATGAACTGTAGTAGAGTTGAAATTATAGAAGAAAAGCCTTAAAGACTTAGTAAATGCTCTCTCTTATTTTTTAATATAAAAACTATTATCTTCTTCGATCTCACTTAACTTATTTTATATTAAGATCTCTGACTTTTTCTACTATGGTAGGTGAGAATCATTAAATGTTGAGAAATGTTTGAATTTATAATTGTTGTACTTTTAGTAAGGTTTCGAAGGTTATGAATTAGCTTCAGATCCTTTGAGCTTTTAAGAGATAGGTAGTTCTTTGCGCACTTCACACATTTCTGTATCTTCGGATGCTCCAAAGATATATTTTGGAGGCTCCAAAATGGCATGACCAAAACAACTTGCACTAGGACCATGGAAACTGACTCCGAAGGAATTGACTCCGAACTCTGAAATGTTTCTTTGTCTCCAAAGTAAACATTCAATGACTCCGACAAAACTAACTCTGAACTCCAAAGTATTTTACTTGTCTCTGAAGTACCTATCTTCTGACAAGTTGTGTTCTTTGAAGAATGTTTTATTAACTCCGAAGGCTGTAGTCGTTGTCGACTCCGAAGTTATTTGGCTTCACTCCAAAGCGCTTGACTTAATTCCGAAGTTTGTGAGCCCATGACTCCGAAGCAATGTCATCACTTCTGAAGTTATTTTTCTGTGTGTCTGAAGTACTTTAGTAGCTCTGAAAATGCTTGTCTTAGCTCTGATGCATTTTTTTTACTAAATCCGAAGCTCGTGACTTCGTAACCCCGAAAGAATTTCCTTTGTATTTGAAGTTCTACAGTGGCTTCGAAACTTCTTTGCTGACTTCGAAGTATGTGACCTTGTGACTTCGAAAGATTTTTGTTTTATCTCCGAAGCTTTCTAATGGCTGCAAAATGCCTTTGTTGATTCCAAAGAGTTAATCTCCTGTCTCCGAAATGCATGAGTAACTTCGAAAGGATGAACTTTTAAACCCGAAGTTAACTTCAAAGCTCCTTGAAACTTTAAATTTTTTTTTCTTCTTTTAAGTATATCTGTGATTTATATACTTAGATTTCTTTAGCATTTACTTAGTTTCTTACTTTGATTATCATGAAGATTATTCTCAAGTTAAGTATTGGAAAATATTTCTGCAAAATGCTAGAGAATAAATTATTCGACCTTAATGTTTCACTCATATCTTTTTTCATCATCAAAATATGGTTGGTTAAGAATGTTCATTATCAAAATCAAGCTATTTTAAAAGTATATGTTCAACAGTTACAACTTCAAACGTGTTTTTCAACCTGTTTACATTCGCTTCACATCAATCCACTTACACTAAACACATTTACATCAATCCATTCCACATCAAAGATTGTGATCCCTACAATTGTTAGATTAGTGGAAATATTACTCACATACCAAAACACATCAAATATATTTGTATTGTGAATGAATCAAACAATTTCCTTTTTCATTGATGTCCTCAATCAATGATACTCATTGTGTGTGTATTAGAAAATTGTTTCACATCCCAAATCACAAGTGATCCTAATTACATCTTCACAATGGAAGAAAATCCTTAATTAAAAAGAAGAGTAAAATGCATTAAGAGACCCAAAAATAAAACACAATCTCTGTTGAATAAATGAGTGTTGTCTTTAGGGTCATCAAGCCCATTACAATGGCTTGAAATTTAGTGGATCACCTCAAGCCAATGAGTAAAGAGGATAACATGACTATAGACTGAATTGCTAGACTCTAGGTCAATCTAAAAAATGAGTATTTTGATCCAATGGGTTTATCCTGAAAGGAATCAAGTCTATGTGACTTCTTTTGTATTTAGACCTAAAAAAGACCAAGAAGAAAATAGGTGATTGGGATTGCTTGGCTTTCCTTATAATCATAAGAAGCTTAAGAAGGATGAGTTACTTTGGTTGAATCACAGTAGGAATCGATTTGATAACTTGGCTATCTCATATTCCCGAGAGAAGCTTTGGAAGAACGGGACCAGCTATGCTAGACATTTTGACTCAATGAATGATGACTCAGTAAGGGCTCAACTCTCTTAATTAGCCTTGAGAAGCTTAGAAAAAGTGGGACCAAGTAGACTGGGTTTAACTTAGTTAATCATACTTGGATGATTCAGTGAGTAGCTTAGCTTTCTCAATTACCCATGAGAAGCTTAGGAAGAGTGGAGCTAGGTTAACTGAGTTTTTACTTAGTGAATCACTCTTGGATGACTCAGCGAATGGCTTATCTCTCTCATTTGCCTGTAAGAAGCTTAGGAAAAGCAGGACCAAGTTGACTGAGTTTTGACTCAGTAAATAACGCTTAGATGACTCAACGAGTGGCTCATCTCTCTCAATTACCCTTGAGAAGCTTAGGAAGAGTGAGACCAGGTTGACTGGGTTTAGTTGATTGAAGTGGTTTTGCTATGGTTTAACTCATTGAGTCATGACTCGGTAACTCAGTCCTAGACTTAGGCATTTTGGGTGATTGGATGAGTGGTGTTTTTTAATATCTTATGGAAAATCAAAATGGGCGATCTTTGCCATTTAACTTGTGAGAGGTTGTAGAGTAAGGTTGCATGAATTAAGCAAAATTACATTTTGAGTTAATTAAGCCTAATGATGATTAATACTAATGATAATGAATAATGTTAATGACAATCTCTAATTAGTTTAAGACAATGGGTAGGGTACGTGTTATCATCTCCCTAATTTTATAAGTTTTTTTAGGGTAGCTTTGCCATTTATTGGGTTTAATTAATTCTAACAAGTTTTAGTATTTTTTAATTATCCAATTCGACATCATTCTGTTATCCATTACAATCATCTGGGACCCATCATTACTACAAAAATGGGTGGGACTCATGTGTGTGCCATGGTGGGGCCATGGCAAAGTGCCCTGAGTCACTAAAAGAAATGCCCAGTAGGCCACAAGCCACTGGAGTTAGGGGAGGCACTTGCCTCGTGAAAAGTTCTCAAAAGCCTTCAGTCCAAAGAGTTTTCTATTATATGGAATAAGAAAAGAGGGGATATTTATAGGCTTTTAGGGCTTGACTCTTCTACTTTGGGGTAAAATACAAATTTTCCAACTGCGCTACCTAGAGCTCAGTTTGCATTATGACAATGCTACCTATTTGGTTGAGCTCAAGTTGCACTTTGACTACACTACTTAGTTGGTGAATCTCACTTTACACTCTGACTGTGCTACCTGGAGCTTAGATTGCACTCTAACTTTGCTACCTAGTTGGCAAAGCTCAGTTTACACTCTGACTGCGCTACTCAAAGATTAGATTATATCTGATTGTGCTACCTACTTGGCGAAGTTTATATTGCACTCTGACTGTGCTACTTGCTTTGTGGAGTTCAGTTTTGCACTCTGACTATACTAGCTAGGTGCATTTTGTAATTTTCCCAACTCCTTTAGTTGAGTGGATTTTACAATTTTCTCAACTCCTCTAGTTGGGTAGATTTTGCAAATTATCGTACCTCCATTTTTAGTATTTTGTCATGCATTTTTCAATAATATAATTGAAAATACCATATTAGTTTTTAAAATACTTAAATAATAATTATTTATGTTTTGAATGATATCTTGGAATTCCAATTTAATTCTAGTATCATTGGAAATATTCCATGAACTTTCTGTGGTGTAAATAAACCTTTGGTGGGCCTCATTTTGCTTCATGAGCGTCAATTCTTGCATGAAGCATCATCATTTTCTAGCTCATGGGATTGCTGTTTAGGGTGAAATCCATCAAACCATAAACTTACTTTTTGAGCACTAATCATGGTTGCAAGTCCAAGGTCTTTAACCCTATTATAGCACTAGCTGAGTAGGCGCTTGACTATTTTTGCCAGGCATAGGGTGTAGAGCTTTGATTCCACTTTATGCAAATTGTACTTTGCTAATGTTGCTGATCACGTATCATCCTGGTAACTTGTTCACATGATGTGGTTTTTTAATGTTCAACACACCAAGTATCAACCGTAGGCTTTGTCTTGAAATTCCAATGGGATTATTGTGGCTCATCTGACCCTATTTAACTTGCTTCAACTGTTGGATGTAGCAGGATATGAAGGCAAACTGTTCCCATGATCCAAACTATCAAGATGAGGTCTAATTTCATTTCAGCAAACCCCTTTTCATCTAAGCTTAATGGTGCAGATTGGACATATGTTTAATCATGCTTTGGATTGCACCATTTGCATGAAGTATTTATTCCAACCTTCTGGAATTAACGTGTTGGATTTTCAGTCTGAAGCATTGCTTTAGAATATTGATTCCCTTCATCTGATGGAAACGGTCTTTGGATGACTTTAATGAATGGCACGCTGTTCATTCACCATGCTGAGCTGATGATGATGGACAGGGGCTGATCGTGCTCATGGGTTTTTTAGTGCTAGCTGCGTGACCAGTTTGACAGTCCCTTCACGACGTTGATTGCGTGATTCGTTGCTGGTTTGACAGCACTAGAGAGACACCTTCATCCGCACAACTTGTTAGCAGGATCAGGCATCCCTAACTGCGCGCTGCCATCCCGTTACACTTTAGCTGCGTGACTTGCTGGTTTTTGCCTTCATGACACCCTGATTGCACGTCCTTGTCTCTTCACTTTGCCTGCGGGTCTTCTGAATTTCCCCTTTGACTACGCGACTTGCTTGGAATTGTCACTGCCTACGCGACCTTGCATTGTCACATTGCCTGCGCGAGTGATGGCTTTCTAAATTATGTCATTGCAATGTTGACCATCTTTCCTCTGCTGCAGTGCTGACCATGAGTGTGACCAGAGAGCATAATGTGCTCTACACACCTTTGGCTGTATTATTCAACTGTGTATGTTGCCAAAACATGGTGCTTGAAAATTTTAACGTGGCTGTTAACCATGTTGTGCCACATCCATCTTGGCTTTGTAGAATTGATTTTTTGGACTGATTTACCAAGGTCAAACGCCTGCTTGTATGTCTCACTGGCCCCCAAATTGGCTTCATTTCAGCATTGCTTGCATACCTCCGCTTTTGGATCCTCTTGAAAATTCATCAGGAGATGGTCATGAGAACTACTGATTTGGAGAAACCTTGAATCATTTTGCATACCGACTGAATATTTCAGTTAGGCGATTAAAAATTTTGGCCGAACAACTACTGAAATTTCATTTTAATGACACAAATTTAGCTTTGCTTTGTGGATTAATTTTTAGAGGACGCTATCAACCTCCATCTAACGCCACATCTCTAGTTTCATCTCCCTTTGTTCTGCACTCTTCTAATCAATTGATGTTGCAGTCACACCGTTAATCAAATACAGTATATGGTATTGCATTCAACCGACTTATTTCCAGGCTTCTGCAATTCTCTAGACCATTAATCAAGTGCAATCCTCTGTCCAATGTTTCCAAGCTTAACTGCTTTTCAGAGGTTGGATTTATCCACCCTCAACAATTGCCCCCTGGTGGGTATTAGCAGGGGTAATTGCATTATAATGTAAGCATGGTGACAGGCATCACTTGCTGAATGAGCTTGGAATTTTGATGGTGGCACTTTGAACGGTCTTCTAATTTCCATCTAGACCATTAATTTGAAATTCTGTGGTCGCATTTTGATTTCCACATTAAGAAACCTGCTCGAAAGCTTTTTGCAAGCCTGCATTTCCGGTTTCTTCCATCCTTCATAGCTGTCTGCCAGCCAATGTCTATAAAGCTGCTCAGAACATTTCACGTCCGCAAAAGTTGTTGCAGGGTTCGGTATCTCTCCGAGTTCTCTCAGAAAACTCCATTTCCATTTCTCTGCTCCTCTTGTAGAAAGGAGAAAAGGCTTATTCTTTATTTGCTGCGACTGTTTAACATCGTCGTGACTGGTTCAGAGGAATTTATCTTCATTTTCGTGTTCCTTTTCCACGATTGTTGAGAACTTCTGATTCATCAGTATCTTAAGCAAGGCTTGCTGCTAATTTTTGTGGGAGATTTTTGGAAGGAGTTTATTTATATACACTTTTGCTGAAATTTGCCTTTCTCTGCGTCTTGAAACAGGGGTTTTTTGCAGCTTTGTCATGGTCTTGATGGATTAAATGACCTTTTGTTTTTCTCCCCCATAATGAAAACCATGACTGTTTGGGATGATTGTACACAAGTTGCAGATCGAACAATGCACTCACCCATTTCATCATTCATTTGATTTTTATTTATTTATTTATCAATGCCTTTGTTCTACGACAATCATCAGACAGGCATGCCGCTGGAAAAAAATTGGTGAATTTGAGGGAGCTGACAGAGAGAAGGACCCAGCGTGTGCATGGGCTGGTGAATGGTGAGCCTAGTTTCTCGTGGGCCTCTTGGTGCAGCCTAGGGATGCAGTAGGCCTACTACAGATGGCCCAAGTGTGGCCTAACTATATGGGCTAGGTGAGCAATGGGCCCAGCGATTGTAGGCTCGTTGTGGAAGGCCAAACTACACTGCAGGCTGTTGTGGAGGGCCCAAAACAAATGAGTTTTGTTGTGGGAAGCACAAAATACATGGGCTTTAATGGAAAGATCCCAAAATACATTAATTTTGGTGGAGGAAAGCCCAAAGCTCATTTTGACAACCTTTTTTTTTTTTAAAAAAAAAAAATCATGCTACATTCTTGTTATTTGAAGGATTATTCACAATAATATTGTATTCAACACCCTTGTTTTGATCCCTTGTAGAAAGCATGCTTTCTTTTATTCTGCAAATGCTTGTTAACTTGTTTCTCTTGAACCACTTTATTGATTTATTTTGTGGGTTCTTTGATAGCTATGGATTCCAATAGTATAGTGACCTCTCCCTCTTCACCATCTACAATCTCTCTTGATCACTTGGATTTTGGTGATTCCCCTATTAGAAATGAGAGATTTGCCATTTCTAACACCATTGATCCCCCTTCAACTAGCGCTGCTCTTGAACAGCATACAGAAATATTGAGAGATAACCTAGAAGAGGGCAAATTCTTTGCCCCAATACCTCATCCGTTATGCTATTGGCAAAAGAAGACACCCAAGGTAAACAATCCACAACTTAAGGATGCAATCACCTTCTATAAGATGAAGAACACAGATAAAGGTTTCTTTATTTGGGACAAATGTGGAGTTTCAGAGGCAAAAATTGTTGGTCCCGAAGCTTAGGCAAGTAGCCCAGAGGGGAGGGGTCAATTGGGTACTTAAAATTTTGCTAAACTCCTTTAAGATCAAACGTCCCTCTAATAATCAATCCAATTACTCAATCAATGCATAAATAAATAAGAGTCAGGAATTTTTATAGTGCTTTGAGCTAACACTCTACTTAACTCTTCTAAGAACATTTTCCTCTTAGTGTCTTGTGTTCTCCTATCTTCAATAGCAGAAATATAATTAGTGCACACTGCACTCTTCTAAATTCTAGCTCTAAGGGGTGTAATTATAGTACTCCCATCACTTTTTTGGATTCTTGCTCTAGGAGCATAATCACAGTGCTCCTGGTACTATTCTAGATTCTAGCTCTAGGGAATGTAAATAACTCTTGTCTGTACTCAGACAATCACAGCTCTTCTTGAGTCTATCCTCAACTACTAGCTCAAAGAAATTATAATAAATGAATATCAAAAGTTAAAGAACTTATACAGACACTATACAATAAGCATAGGGGAAGATTTTTGAAGATTAAATACAGAAGTAAATGATCTTCCCGAAAGGTAGTTGGGAGCCTTCAAAGAAAGTTGAGAAAGTTTTGAATGCAAGGCTCACGACTTTTGAAAGATATAGAAGGTTTTGGCTCAGTTCAGTAAATACTTTCAAGAAGGGATTGAATATTTTTCTTGATTATTCTTCCTTATCCAACAATGTTTCATTTATAATTGCTTTAAATTTTAGCCGTTGGTGGTATGTTGGCTCTCATGAAGTATACATGATTATAAGTAATATAGATGACATAAGTTGAGTATCGTTCCCCTGAGGAAGTAGATTGTTACACATTAAGTACCAAACTTATATCAAATCAGTAATATTTGATTGAATGAAATTTAGTAGATGATATAAAAATTAAATTTGAATAAACAATGAAGTTGACAAATTGTAAGAGCAAAAAAAGAAATATCAATGGATGAAATATCTAGGAATTCAACCTCACCTAGCAAATCTACTTATATTGGCGAATTGCATTGAGTAAACCATCATTCCTCTCATTGTCAATCGGATGCACTAAAGTATCTACCATCCTTTTTCAAGTGTTATGATAGGTGTGCCTATTAAAGTGATTTACTATGTCTCCATGCAAATCCAAATTAATAAACCCATTTAGTTTAAGCATCTAAGTGTAATATATGCGCTCGCAAGGTCATATTCACACGGATTGCACATGTAAAATGGCTATCTCTAGACTTCATTTTATCATATGTTCTTCAATTCAAGAGTCTATTCCTAATTCACTTCTCTCGAGTATAAATTAAGAATCTCAGTTCATACACATGGTAGCTAAGCACATACACGTATTAAACTTAGAAAAGAAGAAACAATGAGGAAGAAGATAAGTTAACTCAAAAATCAAACATCAACATAAGCTTTATTGCTAGGATTCATTTAATCCTAAATAATAGAAATTTAGAGTATCATGTTTGAATTAAAACCAAATAGGTAATTGATAAACATCATCGTAATCCAATATTGAATGTTGATTCAAAAACAAAAGATAAACTAGAAAGAAAACAGAATATTCAGGTTGCAACAGCTTTCTCTAATGATCTTTTTTCTCTAAACTCTTCTCCTCGTCCAACTCTTTGTTTACACTCCACTCTCCTCCTCAATCTGAACTCCTAGGTGTCCTTAAATAACCCAAGTAGCTGGGTCTTAATAGAATTCCTCCACGAATTGCAATTCATTTATGTATCAGAATCATCTTCTAAAAATAACTTTGTATTTTCTACCTTCCGCAAATTGCAACAACTTCTAAAAATTTTAGCAACGTACGTGAAGAAAATTGCTTCAAAAATATCAGATGATTGCAATTGCGGATCATATTTTGGATAGCAACATCTTATGCATGGAAGAACAACTAAATTTGTGTATTTCTATAACTTTCATGTTAATCACGTTTCCTAATTTGGCTATATTTTGATTTGTGGGCCCTCAAAGTACCACTTTTTTTGTTGGTAAACTTCAGAATAAAAATTCTGCTTCAGAGATTTTTGGTGAGAGTACCACTATTTTGATCATAAATTTCTCATATGAACTCAGAATTAGTCCATTATTTTTGCATTGGATAGATAATTTTAGGGGACATAGCTTTTATGTTGATCAATTTGTATGAATCATCTATCTTTTATGAGTTATAAGCCTTCAAAATGACACCTTATGTAAAATGAAGCAGCAGACGAATGTAAAGCTCTACAGACAATTGCACTGTTTTAGCCATAACTTTCTCATATAAATTAATAATCATATAATTTTTATTGCATTAGAAAGATAAGAATAAATCCTAAAACTTTTATGTCGAACAGAGTTTCCAAATATGCCTCCATCAGTCCTAGAAATTGCTTTAAAGTAATATCTTTTGTAATCTTTAATTTCATTTTTACAATCAATAAAACAAACTTTATCAAGTGCAATATCCACTGAAAACATTAGAAGAAGATCTTAAACATGTGAATTTAGATATAAAAAATATGATATATATTATGAACTTATCAAATACTTCCAAACTTAGCTTTTGATCATCCTTGAGCAAAATAACAATCTGAACTCTCGAATCAGTCAAGAAAATCTCTTTCAAACAATCGGTAACATGCCAAACAAATTACACATGTGCACATATATAAGAAATCACTCAAGATACTTTCAAAGTAATCTCATGAAACCCATGCTTCATCAATCCTTTCATGAAATAAAAATATATGTGTGTGCAGTGTCAATTTCTTACTACATGCATTTTTTTAGTTAATAATGTGAAAACCAGTGATTTTCATGATCTTCACAAAACACTTCATAAGCTTACTTTTCATAATCCCTCTCCACTAATGTAGATAACTCTATTCACTTAGATCAATAGGTCTTTGTTAAGCTTATAATGGGGCATTAGGTTTAGCTAACAAAAAAAACGAATAAGGATACACAAAGTAAGAGATCATATCTGCATTTTGCATGAATATTCAACCTCTTAACTTTTTATTTGAGGTTTTATCTATTTTATGAGCTGTATTACTACCACACTATAGACTTATTTCTTTTACTTTCATTAGGATGTAATCCCCCCAATTATGGGTTGTATTACTACTACATCTCAAAACTTATTTTCTATTGAGTTCATGGAGTTATGATCTCCCCAATCGAAGGATTAATCCTTATTGATTTCTTTCCTTTTACCCTTTTTCCTCTTCTTTTAGTATTCTTCTCTTTAACTCTCCCAAACTTATCTTCTTATGTACTCATGTACCTCTCTGCAATCTTGTGTTTAGAATACATCTCTTAATAGGTCAATCATGGTTTTTCAGGCTGAAAAGGGTTAAATAATGAGGCTACAGAAAGAAAAATTTAATGGTGGTCTTTCACATGCTTGGCATGAGCCATTCTCTCATTAAAGCTCAATGGGGACACTAGTGATAGTGAATATACTAGGTTAGTTTGAAAGGCTCAAACTGATCAAAGAATGCCTAAATCATTTCCAAGTAAACATGTTTTCTAGGATTTTACCTTGATGAATAATCAAATAAGTTCTAGCATACTTGTGTCAACTAGAATATGTTACGAAATTCACAACATCATCACTAATCCACATATATTTTGCATGATCTTAACATAATGTGCTAATTGAAATTTTCATCAGTCATGAAAATAAGGACTTATCATAAGAATATATAAATCATAAGGTAGCACCTATCCTTCTTTCTCAATAATGTGCAATGGTAATACAAAAAAACTTAGCATATGTCACTTGATCATTAAAAGAGAATCCATCCTATTCAATTTTAGTAATGTAACATAGCTGCTCTTAGATTTCTTTAGCTAAGTTATCAAAAGAGATGCTCATAGAGAAAATTTATATCCAATTTTGAAAAAAAAAATCCCAAAACTGAATGCAAATCTGAAATCTTAGTTGTAAATCTGAATGTAAATTCCCAAATACCCCCAAACTTGAATCAAACATTATCCTCAATGTGAAATAATGAAAGAATTTTAAGTTTAGGAGCTTCCTTGAATGAAGTGCATTCTAATCCTCTTCTTCTGAAATTTATTGGCATTCTTTGCAATTTTTCGATAATTTTCATACTTGATACATAATCTATAATGTCATGAAACTTTTATGCTCAATCTGAAATCAGGTTCTTAGTTTTGCAACAGAAACATCAAACCTTAACTAAAAATCTGTCCAAATAGAGAAAACAAAATAAACAACTAAGCGAAATGCGAAGAGAACAAAGAAATTTCAGATCGTCTATTTCTCATGAATTTAACTTTCTCCTCTGAAGTGAACTATTCTCCTTTTTCTAGTGGACAAGAGTTGATCAAACTATTGATGGCTGCAATACAAAATTGTCTGAAATCAAGTAACCAAAATAAAAAATCTAAAAAAAAAATAAAAAAGAAAGCAAACTAAGCTAGGCTAAAAATCCTAAAAGTAAAGGGATGAGAAAATAGTTCTGATTTATAGTCTTCAGCTTGACTTTGGCACTTCTTCATGTATTCAATTTAAATTTCTCCCCTGCTTTATCGCTTTTGATTTTGACTTTGTGCATACAAAGAATAGGGCTGATCCCCTTGATGTCAGCTAATGTCCAACTGAAGGCATATTCCTACTCATGTGTCAATTCCACTAGCTGGTCCTCTTGAACTTCATCAAGCATAGATGATATGATCACTGGCAATATGTTATCTTTGAAGGGCTTGGGGTATCTAATTATAGAGTGGTTCACTTACTCAAACTTGATAGATTGCTCATGAGGCTTATCTCCTACTTCAAGTGTGTTAGTGGTTTGATGAATTGTTGCATTCTCATTCACAAGTTATTCCACTTCATCAACCCTAAAACAATCATCAGAAATATTAGGTAGTTTCATAGCTTTAAAATATTAAATTTAACTTCCTTATCTTGAACACGCATCGTGAGCTCGCCCTTTTGTACATCAATTAGTGTCCATCCAGGGCTAGAAATGACCTGCCGAAGATAAGTGGAATCTGTTGGTCTTCCTCCATGTCAAGAACCATGAAATCTGCAGGAAAGATGAACTTGTCAACTTTTACCAGAACATCTTCCACAATACCTCTTGGATGTCTAATTATGCGATCAGCTAGTTGAAGCGATACTATGGTTATTTTGACCTCTCCCAATTCTAATTCCCTGAAAATAGAAAAGGGCATTAAGTTAATACTTGCACCCAAATCACACAATGCATTTTCAAAATAAGAATCACCAATAGTGTAAGGAATAGTAAAACTCCCTGGATTTTTCATCTTTTGTGGCAGTTTGTTTTGTAGGATGGCTGAACATTCCTCATTCAACTTCACAGTTTCATAATCCTCCAACTTCCTTTTATTTGTCAAGATCTCCTTCAAAAATTTTGCATAGCTAAGCATCTGCAAAAGGAATGTTAATATGTAATTTTTAAATACGTCTAAAAATTTTGAAAATTGCTTATCCATCTTATGCTGTTGAAGTCTTTGAGGATAAGGGATTGGAGGCACATAAGGTTTGGGATTGTTTGGAAACAGTTTCCTCTTTCTTGTCTCTTTTGTTTGCTTAATAATTTCTTTTTGTCTTTCCTTGGGAGCTAGTTGTTTTGCTTCTTCTTCTCCCACTTGCCTACCACTTCTCAGAGTTACAGCCTTTACCATCTCAATTGGGTTTTTCTCTATGTTACTAGGTAAAGAACCCTGCTATCTTCCGGTCAACATGTTTGCTAGTTGTCCTACTTGCATCTCCAAATTTTTTATTGAGGCCTCTTGATTTTAAAACCTCATATCTGTGTTGTGCATGAATTCTTGAGTTTTGTTTATAAAGTTTTGAGTGCTAATTGTAAGTTTCTTGATCATCTCTTCTAGATTGGATTTTCTCTTTTCTGGTTATTTGAATTCTGGTGGTGGCCTTACTACATTCTGATTGCTCCATGAGAAACTTTGATAATTTCGCCACCCTGTATTGTAAGTGTTGCTGTATGGATTATTTTGTGACCTGTTGAAATTACTAACAAAGTTAGCATTCGCACTAGATTGTACAAAAGTGTTACCTACATGACAATCCATGCTAGCATGTCCTCCACCATAGAAATCACAAGTCACCTTCTGAATTTTCATTGCTGAAGCATTCATATTATCTATCTTCCTATTCAATGCTTCAAACTGTGCTATGAGTAGAGTGAGGCCGTCCACTTCATGCACTCCTATTGCTCTTCTCATTAGTAGCCTCTTAGTAGGTCATTGATAACTATTAGATGCCATCTCCTCCAATAGTTCGTAAGCTTCTTCTGGCATTTTGTTATTGAATTATCCTCCTGCAGCTGCATCAATCATAGAACAAAAATTTGAACTAATCTGGTGGTGCTGTCGTGGGCACACCAAATTTAGAACCTTGCTCCAATCTAATTTTCTGTAGTAGTGTGAGTAA
>JAYJMB010000143.1:0-18478 GCA_036873735.1 Pouteria campechiana
AGAGAGAGAGAGAGAGAGAGAGAGAGAGAGAGAGAGAGAGAGAGAGAGAGAGAGAGAGAGAGAGAGGAATAAAAGGGGAGTTGCAGCAATTATAAAAGGAATTCACTTTCACTTGGCACTTTAGGAGCACAACTTGTTGTTGACATGGATTCGGGTCCTTTTCACTATAGGTGGGGTAGAATCAAGTGTCTCTCAGTACTCCTGTTGCGGAGTATCCATGCATTTTTATGGCAGAGAAGACATTTGAGACGATCAGCGATATTTATTCCTTTTTTTATTAATTATAAGAATATAGTTTTTATAAGCCTATATTGATCATTGGAAGATAATTCGAGGTGTAAAAGTTTGAGGGGCAACATCAACTTGTTTTGGTGTATTCTCCTGCCAACCATGTACAATTTGTTCCAGATAAGCTACAGTTACATGTGGGTAATTTATGCTAAAAGTTTAAGAATGGTGAGGAGTCTTATTATTTCGAATCGAACGAGTAGGGAAGCAGGAAATATTTAAACTATTAATTGCAAGATACATTAGGGCATTTAATCTTCCAAGTCCTTTAATCATGCCCAAATCTCCACCCAGATACCGCAACAATTTATTACTTGGTTTGAGACGTATTGATGGAAGCACTCCAAATTGCCTAACCCACTGTTCCTAATTCACAATAGTTGTTAAGCAAATGAGATGAACTGAGTTTAGGTGTCTACAAAATGCGACCTTCATAATTCTTTAATTTTGCATTTCTTTTTCTTTTTCTTTTTCTTTTTTTTTCTTTTGTTTTTGTTTCATGTCAGTGGTAGGTAAACTTGTGACATGGAAGGAATCGGTGATATTTTTGTGACCGTGAAGCCAGGAAAAAAAGGAGTTCGATGGAGACTGGCCCTCTGAACAAAAGCAAGTTTAAAGAAAAAGACAAAGGTAAATACTAATAGATGTCTAACAATGCCTATACTACTAAGGGGTTTACTAAGTCTAACGCACTGTAAAAGATTTCATGTCTCTATCAGTTATTTAGCACAAGATTCATATATTGTGGGCTGAAATTTGGCATTTCCTCTCCTTAATTGGTCCGCCATCTCCAAAATAAACAGATGGCTTGCAGACCGATGTTTCAGCCATTCTCTTTTTGATATTGCAAAATGAGCCCAAATAAAGTGCCAGAAAACATGGCCGCTTTATTATCACCATGAATCCTTGGGCACAAAATTTAGACATTAAAACTACTCATTAAATTACCAAAACATGTTTACTACTCACATTAATATGCTAATCAACTTGTTAATTTTAGCTGCATTTACATCAATTCTGTTTACTCATATTTATTTTGCTTTTTGCGGGCATGAAGTGGTGCTTGAACATTACGAGATTTAGAGGAAAACCCAAGCTCAACAAGACAAACTGATATAATGTGAAATGTGCCAGTTTCACCCCAAAATAACTAAGTTAGAAAACTTTTTTCCATACTTATAACTTAAATACGCTTAAAACTTCTAAGCAATGTGAGATTTATACTCACACTAACATATTAAATGACTCTACTGATTTAACTGTCTAGAGCCATGTATTGAAACGTGTATGTTTGTTTTCCCAAGGTGTACTCCCAAATTTCAATTAGAGAAGTGAGATGGTCCTTTGCAGTAGATTCGTATGTGGCTCATTGGGAAACGATCATGCATGAAAGAGAGCCCATGCTCGGTCTTGTCTCTCTTTCTAGTCACCACAACGCACGACTTGATTCCAATGTCTGATGTTAGGAATTAGGTACTTGAAAGCTGTGGGGCATTGACGCGTAGCCTAGAAGTCAAAAGAGTCCATAACATGTTACTGACCTCGTGCATCTACCTAGGCATATTTCTTTCGGTATCAAAGCAAAGCTACTAATCCCTAGATTCCTTAGCTAAAACCTGTTTTAGGCCCTTCTTACCACGTTAAGCTTTATTGCACTTGGACAGTACTCATATTCACATGCATACACAAGCATGCGATTTTCCAACTTCAAGCCCCATCTGTGATGTATATGACTCTGCCCACAATAAGCACATTTTTTTAGAATATTAAGCTTTGGAATGATTTTGGATCCGAACTGATCTGATGGTGGGGCAAATAAAATGTTTGAATGTTTCAAATGTCCAGCCCAGACGGATGATGTAGATGAGGATGCATTTTGCTGCACCTACTCGGTCATGCCTTAGCATCCGTGAATCGTACGCCACATGACCCAGCAGAAAACATTTAGCCTTTGTCACCTGCATAAAAAGACTTTCTGTCAAACACTGCTAGCAGAGAAATCACATGCATGGGAGATAGAATGCCGACAAACTACATGCCGACAACGTGTAGCTGGGGGTAACCACCCAGCTTCGTCATCCTAGGCCGTGAGAATCATCTTTTGTGCATTTTCCTTTGCTAGAATGGGATATTTTTCATCTTTTAAATATTCCAAAGGTTCATTTGCCTGCTGTAAAAATTGAAAAACAAAGAAAAAGTGGAAGTAAGGCGGAATCGTTGCATTGCCATGGGCCTCAAAAAAGACGTGTTGCAAGTAGGCCGAAATGACTAGCCACACTGCTTTGTTTGACCGGCCGGGGAAGACAATGATCGATCAGAATCGAAGAATTTAAAAAGATGCACCCGTGCATCGAGTTGAATTGGCTCGACTATCATAATGCAAAGCTTTTAACTCAATGGATGTATCTTCAGAAGATCCAAACTTGGAATATAAGATAAACAATGATGTGCCACTTCCAACTGACATATCTGCTAGATGCATCTCTTCATTAAGGCTCGGCAGGCAAATAGTGATCCACACCAACAATGGCAGAGCCAGGAGACCTTTGGTTATATCTTAAGATTATGTTTTAAAATATTAAATATTTAAAATTATGTATCATTAGATTTTGTTACAGCATACTTTTTTTTAAAAAATATTCTTTATAACATGCAATCATAAAATTAATTTAGCAGCAAGTCAATGATATTTGAATAGTCCAAACAAAAAATTACAATAAGTATGTTTGCATTACAATCATTTAAAAGTAAATACATGAATTTTTAATAGTTATCAATGAAAAAAATTAGAACACAAATTAATTTAGGGTTTCCTAAATTGAATAGCTTAGAAATTAATTAATAAATATCTAACTTAGGGTTTCTTAAATTGAATAATAAAAAATAAAAAATAAAAATTTGGTATGAACTTCTCTAAATTGAATCATAGAATAAAATAATAACAAAAATTTTATTTATTATTTATTAAATTAAATAATAGGAGAATTAATAATAAATATATAATTTAATATTTTTAATTGAATAATAAAAAAATGAGAATAAAAATTTGATCTAAATTTCTTAAATTTAATCATAAAAGAAAATAAAAATATAACCTTGATATAAGATTCCATAAATTAAATAATAGAAAAATGAAAGCAAAAATTTGATCTAAGGTTCCCTGAATTGATTAATAAGAAAAAAATGAAATAAAAAATATAATATAGAAAAATAAGATGATGAACAAAAAGTAAATACCCAGTAATATTGCCTTGTCTTCCTCATTTTATCTAGTTATTGTTATTTCTTTCCTTATATAGTCTTCAATTATGTGAATTCCTTTGTCACCATAATCTATTATTGATTCTTATTAATATTTTTTGTAGCCTTGTCTTTGATAACCATATTCTAAAGACCGATGCAACTGACTTTCCATAGATAGTGAAAAGAGATGAAGATCATCATCTCCTCACGGCATCTTCTAAAAGGAATCACCATCCTTCAAAAATCAATCTTTGCCCCGAATAACCCAGAAGTCCTACCATGAATTGACCAACAAAAGCTCCTGGACCTAAGTCACAGGAGTTGAGACAGGTATTGAGATCTGATGGTGAAGATTAATGTAGAAGCTTAGTCTGGCGACAGTTGCCTACTTCTAGCGGAAAGTCATATCATGTGGTGCCCCACCATAGAAGTTGCTACTCCACAATAACCCCCTTAAGTTTTACTTCAGCGTCAAACACTACCGGCTACTAGTCTAGGCCCCCATTGAACCCAGACAAATAACACCTATATTTCAATATATGTTTGCATTCTCAGGACAGCATGGGATTCACATAAGAATAGTAGTAGAAGAAAGAAAACACTTATATTATATTTATATATAGTTTATGGGATCTAACCCAATATAATATTAAATTTGAGGTTCTTATTTCATTACAAAAAACAAAACTAAACGAGCTCCTAATCTCAATAAGTAAACATTCAGTCATATTACAAATTTTTTTTTTCAATTCCTTTTGGTTTGCAAGATCAATAATCATAATTTCTAACCATTTTCCATATATTCCAAAAAAAGAAAGGTTATGCTCACCCCTATTATAAAGCCTACTTTCATGAATAAGTCATGCACATTGTACTCAAATGTAAAATTGCCACTATTATAGGCTTTCTAGCTAGATTGGATATATAGTACAGCCATGCTACACTGTCAATGTTGGGTGTTCGTCCAACATGGAGGCAGATCCATGCGTCCAAGTAGGGCCCGTGCGCATCCCAGTGCTCAAGTGCGGCTGATAAAGTAGCAGTTGAATTTTAGAAACCCATTGCAACGGTTTTTGTGTTGAGGTGTGAGGCGGATTATGTAGTTTTTTACTTTCGGTTTTGCTTATTTTTATCCCAAGCAATGTGCTAGGAGAGTTTGTTCCATATTTCAAGCCATTAAACAAGGATTTAAGAGAGTTCTAACCAACCTCTTTTGAGTCAGTTTTTTACAAGTTCTGCTTAGTATGATCCATTCCTACTATTTTCTTATTAAGATTGTTGAAATCCATCTCTATAATGATAATGAAATCCTTTAGCTTTTCGCTAGGGAAAGATATATTTAGCCATGTTTAGAAAATTGAATTGGAGGTTGAACTGTTTAAGTGTCTAGTTCTGGTTCAACCGGTGGAGCAAATCGGTTTGGATTGATGATGTTAGAGTGATATAATTATGATGTAATATTTATTTTACTTATTTAATTTTAAAAAAATTTAAAAATATATTTTAATTTTTAAAAATATATATTACCTAAAAATTCATCATTCATCTGAAATGAAATATGAATGCATTGATAAAAGTTTAAAAAGATTCCAAAGATAACCATGAAAGTCAATCCATCAAATATTACATATTTACATATGTCTAAAATTACACTAAACCATACTAGTTTCAAATCATCACAACAAACTTGTTTCATAAAGTTTACATCTCAATCATTACTCAATCAAATACAAAACAACATGACATGGAAATTAAAATAACTTTCTTCAAAGTTCTTCAGTTCTAATAATTTCATCTTCTTGAATAATCAGGTTCTCTAATAATGGAAAAGCAATATAAAATTATTAAACATCATCTTTTATTAACTATTTGTAAAATTGATTAAAAAGTTACTAAAATAGTAAATTAATACGAAAATCCTTATCTTCTCTTGTAATGGTTGAAGAACTTTCCGATAAGTCTTCTTTAAGCCACTCTTCAATATCTGCGTTAATAAGTATATGTTCTTTTTCTTCAACCATCCAATCATCAATCACATCAATATCCTCCAAACAAATTGGATTAATTATTTGTTTCTTCTTGTTGTTCATAAAAGCAAATAGTAGTACTATGTAATTAAATTCAAAGTGTTGCATGCAACATTGCAATTATAAATAAATTGTAAATAATATATAACATCAATCTTACCTATCCATTAAACGCAAGTTATAATGAACGTATACAAGAGTACTTAATCTTTGATGCTCTAATCTATTTCTTTTCTTGGTATGTATCTGCTTAAACACAATCCAATTGCGTTCACATCCCAAAGAACTACATGTTGACTTAAAATTTTAATGGCCATTCTTCTCAAATTTGGAGTAGAGGTCCCATATAATTATCATGACTCAATTGCAAAAAAAGATTCAAGTATAAATGCACTTGCCACATAAAACATATTTCTAAAAAAGAAAACATCATATTTTCAATAAATTTACCTAGATCCATACTATAGCGTGTTTTAATAGCCGTTGACCTTCCAAAATCATTTGAAACATTAGAATAGCGCATTATCTCCTTATGTAACTTGAATCCTAACTCATCATCACCATGTGCCAACCTCTCCAAGCAATCAAAAACTTTTATACATATGCTCACATTTGTCTCTTCACTCATATGATAATAGAACATTGGGTTAAACCAAAAGTTTGCTAAATGAAGGGGATGCCTAGGCATATTTTCCCACCGAGCATTAATGATATCAAGGAATGATTGAGCATACACCTTAAATTTCAAAAGGCTCTTTTTAACAGCAAACTTTGCTCTACACATACCTTCAGAGACGTATCCCATTGTAGACCGTTCATTACTATCCACCATCCGAAGAACATGAAAAAGTGGCTCAAATGTTGCCATAATCATGTAACATCTATCCCAAAAATCACTATTTAGTATTAAATTAGTAACATCTTTTGCTTTTGTATTGTTCCTCCATTTATTTCCAAGCTTAATCCATTCAGTACTCACCACCATAACTCTTAATTGATCTTTATAATTAAAAAGGCTATGATGAGTAAAGAAATGTGTAACAAATCTAGTGATGGCAGGATGAATGATGTCTTTTCCCTTTGTGAACTTCCTTATTAATAACAAAATAGTTGTATGATTATAGATAAAAGTACTAATAGACCGTGCTTTATCAATAGCTATTTTTATCTCATCCATTTTTTGCAATGTCTTCAAGCATCAAATCAATATAGTGAGCTGCACCTGGTATCCAAACTATAGATGGATACTTCTCACTTAATTTTTGACTTGCAAGCTTATAATTAGTTGCATTGTATGTAATAATCTAGACAACATTGCTTGGCATATTCCATAAATAATCAATAACTTTCATAAGTAACCCTACAAGCAATTCCCCAGTTTTGACATATTCAGAATCATCAACTGATTTCAAAAATACAAATTGTTGAGCAGAATATACTAAAAAATTAATCAATGTCCTACATCTTTGATTTGCCAACCATCTACCATGATAGTATATCCAAAAGCCTTCCATTTCTCCTTCAGTGAATCAACATCCCCTTTAAGTTCTTTAACATTTTTTTAATATCTTCTGACTCAGTTGATAATATGAAGGTGGTGGAAAATCCACTCCAATTGGCAACATAACATTCAACATGGATTTGAAATACGAGGAATCCACTACATTGAATGGTATGCAAGCATCAGAAGACCATTTGCCCATTTCCAAATATGCTTTTTTAATTGCATCTTTTCCTACCATAGCATATCTAAGTGATGGTTGAACTCCTCCAGATGCTAATTTTACTTTTTTGAATGGAGCCAATGCATCTTTTCTGATTGAGTTTGACTCTGTAGATACCATTTCAACAGCTTCATCTATAGATTCCAATGATGGAAAGGGACTTCTTTCAAGGATTGATTCCTTCTTTTTTCCTTTTTCATGTGAAATGTTCTCTAAATCTGTTTTGACATCCAATTGAACATGGGAAGGGACCTTCCTACATGGTGCAACATCTCCTTGAATATTAGCCAAATGCTTTTTCATTCTATGTATCCCTCCCCCACTAAATACTTTCTCATAATAACAATATTTATACTTATTTTTTTGCAATCTCTTGCACATTATACTTATTTTTTGCAATCTCTTGCACATGGTTCCATGCTATATTTGTTCTTACCCTAAATGCACTAGTAAATGTTGAACTATTGCTTCTAGCAGGGTTGTATTGAGAAGCAAGGTTAGATTGAGAGGCAGACACGATCTAATACAATAATCAATAAGAAAAGTAGAAAATACATTAAAACAGCAACATATGAAAACACATTAACACAACACTACATTAACACAACCCCACAAAAATCAATAAGAAAAATTACACAACACATTAACAAATTCAATACATGAAAAAAAATTAAATTTAGGCAAGATAGCAAGGGAAGAGGGGGGGATAGGTAGAGAGAGAGAGGCGGCTATGGCTACCTGGACAGAGGAGAGAGAGAGAGATGGAGAGATGGGGACTGGGGAGATAAAGAGATAGGGAGATAGAGTGAGAGACTGAGGGAGGGAGGGCCGAAGGGGGCACTCATGGGCTTGGCATGTTAACTAGGCAGGGAGAGAGACATAATGAGAGAGGGAGGGAGGGAGTAACCGCGACATGCTGGGTAGGCGAGGAGAGACAGCGAGCGTGTGAGCGAGAGAGCTAGAGAGAGAGAGAGAAAAACGGGAGGGATAGTTGAGGTACCTGATGCAGTCAGTGACAGCGAAACAGTGATGGTGACGGTAGAAGTGGCAAGAGAACGCTGGTAGCGAAGGGGATGACCAGATGAGGGAGGTAGTGAGGCTATGAGAAATGCAAATGCCCTAAAAGAGAGGAGAGGGGGTCTTTTTGGTTTCGTACGGGTGCGGGCGTCCATGTGCCCCTTTTTATAATCTTTATTACTTTTTTAAAAGCAAAAAAGCTAGAGGGTCAGTTCTTTGAAACGCCGGTTCTCGGTTGAACTGGCCGGTTGAAGTGGTTGGAGCGATTTTTTGAGCGGGCCAGTGGCCTGCTACAGCCGGACTAGTGCTAGCTCCAATTACTAGTCTGGTTTTCTAAACATTAATATTTAGCAATCTTATTATTCCATAGTAGAAGTTTTTGATTGAACTAGGTCTCAGAGTTTTTTCTTTCACATTGAAAGATTTTTTGAGTAAATTTTTTTTCTATTTATGATTTTGATTTTTTTGAGTAATTGATTTGTAGTGATTAAAATTTTTCATTATATATTTAATTTGTACAAAGAGGATAGTTTATCCCAATATTCAATAATAACTATTTCAATTTTTTTTTACCATTATAGTTCTATTTTTTATTGACCTAGTTTGAATACTTGGAATACTACTATTATCTCTTTTTTTAGTTAATTTCATGCAAGTTCCACATATGAAGATGAAATTATGATTCATTGTTATGCTTGCAGCAAATAGTTTATAAATAATGTTTTTAATATAAAATTACATAAATCATAATTTAACAATAAATGCATAGTTTAAACAACAACTAAAACCAAAAATCAGCTAATGAAATAACATTTTTTGCAATTCACATTAGTTCAATAAAGGAGTTGAAAATAGAGAGCAAAACCTTAGTGTTTACAATGACATGCCTTTCATGAATGATTTAGAAAATAATTTTGGATCTAAGTTACCTTACAAATCATAACGTTACCCAGCTCCTTAGAAGTTTTTGTCCAACAAACTTGACTACTTACAATTTTAACTATATCCCACTTTATAAAACTTGAATTGACTTGACATTTGCTTCATTTAAAAGTAAAGTCAAACATTTGCAAATTTATATTTAATACATTATCTAGTTCAAAAATATAGGTTCAGGCAGATTTATGCTATTGGAAATCTTTGATTTTATGCATGCTTTACCCATCTCCACAACATGCACTTTACATCAAATGGTCACATAGGCCAATAATGTTTGATCTTTGCAATTTTCTAATATATTAAACATCGAATTTGGGGTTTAAAAGTCTCATTTGATGAATCTCATATTCTAATTCAGCAAGACACCAAGTTAGCCTTTTCATTTTCATCCATTCAACCTACTATTGTATTAGATGGCTTTAACTCCTAAATTTATAAAATTAGCTCGTGTCTCACATTCACAATATTAATGCAGATTTATATCCATTAATTAGCAACTACACATCTAAGAAAAAAATACATAATCATGTTTAACTTCTCATTCATAATATTTTTAAATTAAATTTTAGCAACATTGATGTTGAAAATATTTAGAACATCTAAGTTATCCTTTTTATTCAAAGTTTAAATCACTCAAAATACTTCACTACTACTTTATTAGTTTATGGTAATTTACTTAATTAAACACTAATCCATAAAATATGTATGGAGATTTTTTTGGGGTTATTTACATCTATTTAAGTCCATTGATCATATCGTTACAATAATTGGTTCAAAATTCTAGTATATCATAGAATACTATGGAGGAAAATATAAACATATTTTATGAGAAATTAGCACCAAAATTCATAATTTTAAATCTTTTATGAGAAAAGGATTTACACTATTGGGGTTTTGTTAAAAATCTGACCTTAAAATATCTGATTAGGGATTTATTTTGGGTTATTGCCACCATCTATTGTAGCTGAAATTTTGTAAATCAATTATTATACCCTACAAAGATCAGCCAAATTTATGACCCACACAACTCTTTCATATCCTTAATCGCTATTAAAAGATAGGCCAAACCAAAAATAAAAATTAAAAGGTCAATGTTTTGATGGCTTGAAAATAACTTGACTCATCCAAAATATATTTAGACCCTCTATTTGTTCTTTGATCAACCATCTTTTAATTAGTAACATAAGTTAAGAAACATTAGAATGTATACCTAGTCCTGGTCCCACATGAAAGCTCTTTCTCTATTTTTTCCCTTCTTGATCTATATTCTTTTCTTTTCTCCTCGCCAACTTGGTTTTTCAAAAATTGGTTACACATTTAAAAGGAGAAAGAAGTGGAAAGATTTGTACTTGCTAGTTTTATAAAATACATGTAAGATACACTTAACATGTGGTCTTAGATTTGCTGCTTAACATTCATTCCATATTGTTATTCCAAACTCTCTTTTGGTTGACTTTATTTTGATGATGAATGTGATTAACTAGTTATTGAAAGTTACATTTCCATTTCCAAGTTTGTATTGATAAGTTTATGAAGCGGATTAAGGGAAGTAACTTCAAACATGTGGACATTGAATTCAAGCTCATATTAGAGAAAATATCCACCTCAGTCAGTTTACAAAAGAAGAAACTAGTGAATGCTCAAGAAGGAATAACACTGAACTTAGAAAAGGATTTCAGACATATTGGGACATGTTTAAAACCATGTGGAACAAACTCAGTATGAAAAAAAGTTCAAAAAAGTCTAAAATAAGAAGGCTGTAGTCTCATGGACTAAGTCTGAAATAACTTCAAAGGTATTTTAGATATTGCACTCAAGCTTCTAAAGCCAAACTATAGTTGAAGGATATGTCTGGCATCAAACATGAGCTTTAAAGTTACTTTAGATGTGCTGAAGATTACTGCTGAAGAAAATACAAATGGATGCCAAGGTTCAAATGTAAAGATTGCTTTAGACGTGTGGAAAGTAGCTTCAGAAGTGCTGAAACCCGAAGCTTAAGCATTGATGTATTAACAACACTTTAGATGAGCTAAAGTTCCACTTTAGACATGTTGAAGTAAGTGTGCAATGCATCTCAGATGAACTAAAGCTTAAAGCCGAGATGCGCTTAATGCCACTTCAGACATGTTGAAGTTTCACTTTAGGTATGCTGAAATAGCCTTATAATGCTTCACTGAAGGAATGCGTTATAAGCATTCAATAATAACTAAGTCTTTGTTGGTCTTTTGCTAAATGGCAGTTCAAGAGGGAGGTGAATTGAGCTTTCAAAAATTTTGGTTAATAACTTGAGAAATGTACTTAAAATAAAAGAAATTAAATCTCACAACACATATGCACAAGATTTTTATAGTGGCTAAGCCCTGTAATACCTGGGGGTGTTAATTTTGATAAATTCATATTTGAAAACTTGAGTGCAGTGGAGTTGTCTCCAACATCAATGAAAAAGGGAAGGAATTGAGGTGAATTTGTTTTTTAGATATTGATTTCAATGATGGATTAAGATGAGAAGAAGTTAGTTTGAAATAAAACAATACAATGATTTGATTTTAGTTATATGGGGCATAATTTTATGTATTAAATGTTAATATTTTGTGAAAATATTATGCTTAAAAGTATATGAAAAAGAACAATTCAAAAATAAGTGAAAAGGGGAGAAAATCAGCATAGGGGGGGGGGGGGCATCATGTTGATGCCGTGATGTTGGACTAAGGTGAAGGGTAATCGGGTCTCCAGCAAAAAGGATGCCATGACGTGGAAATTTCACATCACAACATCAGATCAAGCAAAGACAAGGGGCGTGCTGGTAGGGAGTTTCATGCCACAGTGTTGGTCGGCGAGGAATGGTCAGTGGGTTTTAAAATCTTGATCCATTGATCTTTAAAACCCATTCATTTTCCCCTTTCTCCTATGCCCAACCTCATGATCCTAGACTTTGTTTGAAGTGATTTAACTAGGGAAAATCCTAGTTTAAGTGTTCGATTCTCCCCTTATGCCCTTAAAACTCAAATTTCAACTTGTTTTAGCAGAGGAAGAAGAGGAAAAGTTTATTTTGCTGAAAAAGGTGGAGAATTCTAGGAGATTTGGAGTCAAATCTTTGTGCTAGGGAGGAAGGAAGACACTCATGAATGGCAAGGCAAGGTAAAACCCTTCTCCCCAATCGATTTTGTGAAATTTACATTCTAGGGTTTCAAACCCAATTTGTGAATAGTAAATTATGGGGATTTTGGGGAAATGATAGGTATTGGTTATTAAAATCATAGAGAAATGAGTAATTTATGCTTAATGATGTTTTGGGGCTGTTTAAGTATGGAAAAATCATGATTATGCATTAACCCTATTTGTGAACAATAACCCTAGGGGTAAATTAGAATGGAATTTTGTAAACTGATAAAGAGATTTGATTAATAACTTGATTACTATAGTTGTGCCCTAATTTGGAGTAATTAAAAGTGATAATGTATAAGTTATTGATGCGAATAGTCATTTGTAAATAATAAACTTGGGGGTTTTTGCATAAAATTGTAATTATGGTTGGTTTAATTAAGTTATAACCATGGTTAATATTATATTAAGATAAATTTGATGTTGAATATACTATGAGTTCATTATGTATGATTAGGAATGAAAATCCCCTAAACCATGTTGTTAAGGAAATCGTAAATAAGGATGCTTATAGACTATTGGATGAAATGGATTAATGGCTTAATTGATTTGGTTATAAAGTTATTCGCATGTTAATTAGGATGTATACAATGTGTATATGGTAAGAAGTGAAGGTTACTTAGAATATGTTATTGAGAAATCATTACTTAGAGTGTATGGCATGTTTGAGAAACTAATTTCATGAGGAATATGATATAACAGTTAAATCCATGGTAGCTTGACTCTGGCTATGAAACAAAGATTAAGATAATGTATGAATTATGATTAAGGGAGGATTAGAAAAAGAATGAAAACTAGATAATTTTATGGTTAATGTTAAAGTGTAGCTATGCACTTGAAAGTTACTGAACCTCTTAAAAGCCAAGCATAGTTCATAGAAGTTGTAATTGATTACTTGATATGTTTAAGTGAAATAACCTTGTAAATGATGGATAGTTACTCTGTATAGGATGATCTAAGAAGGATGAAAAGGCATGGAACTTGAGAGTGTGTAGTATCTCACTCAAGGTAAGTAAGCCTTCTGTTATTATTGTTTGAAATAAGATTGGGATAAGGAATATCCCATTATTACGAGCATTTATTTTCTTAATGTTATTATGTAATTATAATGTGTTGATATGTAATTAGGGATAAAATACATCCCATTATGTGAATTATTATTGTAGTTTCATGAGAATAGGTAAATGAATAGGCATGATAATTATCCCAAGAATTTGTTGAAGGATGTTGATTCATCGTGATTAGGGATGAGTAAATTAGGTATATTGGATTATTGAAATTATAATGATATTGGAAATGAAGATCCAGTTAAATGAGAATCCAGAGATAATATGATTAGGATTGAATAAATTATGTATTGTTCTGAACTAATATCATTGAATGGTTATTTGAGTTAAATATTGATTATTGGCTTCTCGTGTTTTTGAGATTTAAATATGTTGGTTATTGATTATTGATTTACGCAGATTTTAATTGCCTACTTATTGAGTTCGCCCAAACCCCATGCCTCCTTGTTTTATTTTTAGCTGATAGGTTAAACAAAGGATTCTAATTGTGAGTTGGAGATTTATGAGAAAGACTGAAGTCATTATAGTAGTATGATGGATTGGTGTTATCACCCCTTCACGTATTGGTATAATGGTAATTGTGTAAGTGTATTGTAATGATTTTAGTTGATGTATAATTAATGTATTAGCATATTATAGTGATTTAATTATGTAAGTAGATTTGCATGATGATCCACTTGAAGTGTATTGAAATCAAGATAGGTTTCGATCCTAGGCAATTGTGGGTATAGGTGTGAGTTTAAGATTAAGATTAATGTTTTATAATGATGATTCATACTAGAATCTATGAAAATTATTATTGGAAAATTATTGAATTTATGTATATTAGGTCTAAATGCACATAATTTAGGGCAAACTCCGCCAAAATTTTGGCAGAATTTCTCTTAAGTTGGAAATTTGTAAGGAAAGTTATTAAGATCAATAATGAAAAGAATAGGTGTACTAGAATGAGATCTAAGCACACTCACCCTAAAAGTGGAAAAGTCATAGTGAAAATAAAGGCAAATGATCAATGTCATGCCTCAGAAGGTGGGGTGTGACAGACCCTTCTTGGGTTCGTACTCCATTTCTCCGAGTCAATCTTCTCTACTAATCTTAGGTTCCACTAATACCTATTGATTTTACAAGCTCACCACCAACAGCTTATACACATTGGTTTTCTAGCTCTTTTACTAACTTATACACTTTAGTTTCCAAGCTTACCAACTAATTTATACACGTTGATTTCTAAGCTCACCAACTAACTTATACACATTAGTTTTCTGAGCTTATCAACTAACTCAATGGTTTTCCAAGCTCACCAGAAACTTTTACAAACTATTAGTTTTCAGAGCTCACAAACTAACTTGTATACTTTCAGAAAGTCCTTCTACTTGCTTTTCTTAATACATAAATAGCAAGCACTTGCTTTAATAGATGCTAAAAAGAAATGTATAGATTAAGGCCTCTTTCTTATGCAGATTTGTATAGAAATTAAAGGCTTAAATAAATGAACAAAATATGCAATAAGATCTAATTTATCAAACTCTTTTGAACATGGCTTAGATCTGACATTAAATGCTTTGACAATGTTAAAGCAGTTAGAGTTGAATGATGGAAGATCTTGAATGCTCTTTCTAAATGCTTGAGTCAGGAAATTTTTTGTGTGTATTTTTATTTTTCTTGCTTGCTTTAATTATCCTTTTATAAGCTTTGAGAGAAATTTTAGCTATCGCAACCTTTAGCACTTTTTCAAATGTTTGGTAGATTTAGTATGACTTTTTGCATTTTGTCTGGCTTCTGAACTTCTGAGACAAGTCTTCAGAAATTCTAACATTGACTTTTGGAAGTTACCATTTGATCCACCACTTATTAGAGTTTCTAAAGCACTTCTTTTGAACTTCTAACATAAGTCATAATTTGTATTTTTCTTGCCTGCATACTCTCAGATTCTTTGAAGATTGATCTTGGTTTCTAACATTGTCAATGATCATATTTTAGACTTCTTAAAAACTTATAAAAACTTCTAAAGTATCTCTAAAGCTTGAATTTTGTTTCTGATATATTTCTGAGTCTTTTAAAATTTTGAGAATAGTCTAGCTTTCTAAGATGCCTTTGATAGCTTTCTGTATTACTTCTAAAGATCTTTTGATAAGGTTCTGAGTTCAGAAACTTCTTTTGAACTTATTCAGTATTACTATTATCATTCTTTAGAAACATCTCTGAGACTTGGAAGCATTTTTGAAGTTTTTCTGAAGAACTTCTGAATGCAAAGAATTCCTTTGAAGTAGAATGTTTAACTTCTGAAGTAATTTGGGAATACTTTTGAACAACTTCTGAAGTGTGATATTGTTTTGGAGTTAGTTCTGAGGCTTACGCCTTGTCTCTAAAGAGGTTTTGAGTTATCTCTAAAGAGGTTTTGAAGTACATCTGATTGCTTCTACTTGCTTTTGAGCTTTACATCTTATCTCTAAAGGAATTCTGATTCATCTTTAAAATACTTTTGAATACTATTGAACTTCTGAGGTTCACATCTTATCTTTGAAGAGATTATGACATGCTTCTGAATAGGTTTCGAAGTGGCTCTTGAATACTTCTAAATTTTTGAGCTTCATGCCATGTCTCTGAAGAGATTCTAACATGCTTTTGAAGAGCTTCTGAAGTGGTTCTTGAATACTTCTGAACTTCTGACCTTGACGCCATGTTTCTGAAGAGATTCTTTCTTATCTCTATAGTACTTATGAATATTTCTAAAATACTTCTGAGTTATTTTTACTTGAGCATTCTTTTTTAATTATCTTCTTTTGAAGTCTTAATGAATAAGCTTATGATTAATGTTGTTTATTATTTGCCTTAATCTATTTTGATATATAAATATTTTATATTACTAATAATTGTTATCCTTAATCTGTTTTGATATATAAATATTGCATCACTTGGAAAGTAACCTGTTAGTACCTTAATTCTTAACTCATTTGTTTGTTCATCATCAAAACTTAGTTATTTAATTACATTCATCATCAGAATAAGCTTAGTAAAGGGGTTAGACTTAATAGTTTTAAACTTCAGAAGTTACAAAGGCTAGCTTCAGACGTGCTAAAGTTTTACTTTAGACATTCCCCAGCTGAAATCAGAAGTGCTAAAGTTCAAAGATGCACAGTTAAGTAATTCATGCCACTTCAGACATTCTGAAGTCTTAATTCAGACGTGCTAAAGTACTATTCTAGAGATTCTGCTAAATGTTGTGAGCTCATATTCTCCATCACTTCAGACGTGTTAAAGGTATGCTTCAAATGGTCTGAACCAATGACAATTTCAAAGGATTTCCAAAGAAGCACTCACAACTGTTCTCCATTGTTCTAGACATGCTGAAGTCTTTACTTTAGATGGTCTAAAGCCGCAAGAACACACTTAATGGTTGAAAATTTAAATGTTCCCTCGCATTTAATGCTAGCCGTCTTCTACAATGGATGAATTTTAAACTCTTATATAAAAAGAGTTAATAGAGATGTTTCAATAGTTAGACAAGTAATCAACGAGCATTTACTAAGAGTTAAAATTTTCTTCAAACATTTTTCAATTCCACTATGCAACATTCAAAGCTTATACTTTTGCAACTACTTTGGAGTTTGAAACACTTGTGATTAATTGTATTACATTTATTACTTATGCATTTAATATTTGTACACTTATCCTAAGTAAGAGGCACATACCTATGCGAGTTTTCTTTCTATTATTTGTTATAACAAGTAAGGGCTTATTAATTGTAGTGTTGATTACAGCAAGTAGGGAGACTTGCTAGGTGATTAGAAAAGTTTGTTGTGAGCTTTGAAAATCAATGGTTGTAACATTGTTAGTAAGCTTGGGAAAACCAACAAGTGTTAGTGGAACTTGAGTGTAATAAGAAAGGTTGACTAAGAGAGTGGAGTAGGTACCGAGTTGGGGTGAACTACTATAAAAATACCATTGTCCAGTGTTCTATATGATTTCCTTCCTTTATTTTCATCACTGTAATTTTATTTGGCTAAAAATTTTAAAAGCTCAATTCACTTCCCCTTTTTAGCTACCATCTGAACGGGACCAACAAATATCACCTACCACACCATGATACCAACGCATGCACACACCTCACCAACACTTCATTCATGTGAATGCTCCAACTCCCACTAGGTTAAATAGGTGCTTAAGTAAAGCCTTAATTAATTCCTGAGTAAGATAAGAATATGGGCCTTTAATTTCCTTTGTAAGACCACACATTCCAAAGTGGGTTGGGCCTTCCATGTGAATCTCTTGGTTTTTATACTTAACCCACCAACTTATCTACTTGTTCTATTCACTTGAATTATATCATAATTATTTTTATATGCAATTTACTATCTCAACACTTTATCTTCCTTATTAGTTTTAGGTGTATAGTTTTGATGACAACAAAACTTGTTTAATACTTGATTTAAGCTAATGAAGTTTTGTTAAGATTTAAAAGTGAAATATATGATAGAATTCATCTTGCACTCAATGATATTAGATGTATTGAATGTTACTTAACGGTAAATGGATGCATTCAAATGCCATCATCATATCTTGATGAATTCAATACAATGTTTAAAGAATGACTTGAAATGCAAAGTGATATGGTTGAAGAATGATTGAACTCCATTGAGTATAATAGTTGCAATGATATTAAAATTGCAAATTGTATGTCAAGTGAATGGATGATACAATATGCATGTTTTTAACATGTGTAAAATCAAGCCACTAATTGTAGAAAATCAAAGAAATAGATGAAATATGAATTTTCATGAGTTATCAATTTGAATACTTTTTATGGTTATCTAAAGCATTTGAAAAGGGGCAAATTGTAATGATCCAACTTGCTTTAAACTTAGTTTATCATGATTTGGGTCAATATATGTCTTAAAAGGACTAATGTGTTGAAAGGCTAAAAAGATATGTAGCTACAGTATTTGCTATAGTGCCATGGGAGCTATAGTAACTACTACAATAGCTATTATAGTAACAGGTAGCTATAGTA
>JAYJMB010000144.1:0-18477 GCA_036873735.1 Pouteria campechiana
TATATATGCGGGTTGGGTCAATTCTGGGTACCTAGACATCTAAACCAAACCGAATCAATTTATATATGCAAAAGGGCTACTCAAACCAACCAACCTATATAAAATTGGGTCAATTTTGGTTCAGTTCAAGGGTACATCTTGGGTTTTGGTTCACATGTACCCCAGTTGCACCCCTAGATATTGCATTACTTTTTTTATGTACAATAGTGAAGGTAGTTTTGTCTTTTTTTATTTGATAAAAGAAATAAGGTTTCTCATGTGGAATGCCATTTGGAAAGTAGAGGGGCAAACTTTGAAAAACAAAAGTTACAAGGTGAAAGATGCAAATTTGTCAAATGCCGGGGCCATGCAAGCAAGTTACACAAAAAATAATGATATAATTTTCAAAGAGACTGGATCATCAGAATTTTATAGACAAAGTTGTGACTAAAATACAACCTAATATCATGTCGAATTACATGTACATGATTTCACAAAACATGCTAATATAAAATATTTGATTTCAAGGGTAGCGCCTAGAATATTGGGATGTCCTTATGCTACTACCGAGCAAAAGTTATTCACCCGTTTTCACCCTTTTTCATATATTTTGATATGATTTGATATTTTAATTATTAAATAATTTTATTTTTTTCATTATTATTTTTTATTTTTTATATAAAACTCATATATTTTATGAGAAAATTCCAAATCCGTGCCCAAGTTCCGTGACAATCTCGCTTGGGCACGCCTTCGTCCCTTTCCAAATTAGAGCCCGGTGGACTCGCCGGAAGGGCAGATATGAAACTTTTATGACGAAAATGCCCAGCACAAATCCGTGATCGCCGTGTACATCCTCCGATCTTTGATGAATTCTGGAGGAAACAGGTTCTTCTTCGACGGATCTGCGAGGGAGAGAAGAAGTACGACGTATGTCAGTACATGTTCTTGAATTGAAGTTCTGAAGAGTTCAAAAGAGCATACAGCTTGGCAGAGATCGCAAGCTTCTTCGTGAATTTTGGAGAAAACTTCTTGGACGAATCTACAAGGGCGGGTGAGTTCCGCTGTCTTCTTTGCAGTTCTTCGAAGATTGCTTGGTTTCTTCAACCGTGTCAGTGAAAAATGGAAGCTTTTCTTGTCGTTGAGCTGATTTTCTTGCCCGGATTGCTGTTTTATCCGGCGATGCCGGAACCGGTAGAAGATAAACTGGCTCTACTCAGTTTCATTAGACAACTTCCAGACGGACACAATCTCGACTGGAGTTTAAGCTCACCTGTCTGCAGTGGCTGGGTTGGCGTAAACTGCAGCCATGATCAATCTCGAATCACAGCCCTCCTATTGCACGGCCTCGCAATCAATGGCAGGATTCCTCCAAAATCTCTGGGCCGTCTGTCTGCTCTTCAAGTGCTGAACCTCTTGTCCAACGGCTTGACCGACACTTTCCCAATAGAGCTTACCAAACTCAGAAATCTAACAAAGCTAGATCTTCATCTAAACAATTTCTCTGGTCCGTTACCAGCAGATTTCTCTGTTTGGAAGAATGTCACAGTTATTCGTCTTTCCCCTAACAGAGCTAGATCTTCATTTACATTCTTTGCCACTGCAAGACTACTTTTCGTGATATGCACCAAGACCACTTTTCCCTGCAAGTCCGGCCATTGCTCTAATAGCCTGCCCATTGCCATAAACTTCAAACTGATTCCCTTGAACAAATCCATATCATCGATGCCCACAAGCACCATCTTCCCATCAAACTTCTCCTGCAGCTCCCGGACCATTTGAGCTGTTTCAGGCATCGACAACACAGATTCGATCTGACCCATGTGAATTCTGACGGGCTGGATCTTAAAGCTCACCGTCTGGCCGTAATACTCCAGGCCAATATACCCCCGCTTTGATTCGTAATCCAATCCCACCATCCGACTACAACACGAGAGGAAATGGTGGGCCTAATCGAAAGTGCGGAATCTGATCGGGTTCGCATTCAATAGCACGTAGAGCATCTCGTCGAGCACGGGCAGCGTGCGGTAGATCTCCGACGACAGAGGGGCTGTGTAGGAAAAACCCGAGCTTGACGTGGTGGAACTTCTTTCTCAGTAACGTCGGGAGCACCAATAGATGATAATCGTGGACCCAAATGTGGTCCTCGTCTGGGCTGATCACCTTCATAATCTTATCCGCAAACATCTTGTTGGCAGAAAGTTAGGCTCGCCAGAGGGCTGTTGGCAAAAACGTAGGCTCGTCAGAGGGCTCTGTTGAAGCGGGATCCGCCGCGAGCGGGAGACACCGACAGCATGTAATGAAACAGCGGCCAGAGATGGTGCTTGCAGAAGCCATGGTAGTACTTGTGGTGGACGTCGGGTGGGAGGAAGGTGGGGACGCAGCGAAAGCGATCGAACAGACAGCGTGCGACGTCGCCCTGCTCGCAAATTTGGATCCTTTCAAGCGCGGGTCCCGAGAGCCGACGAAGATGAATTGGGTGTCTTCCAGGAAGCCGGATTTGAGCTGGAGGACGAGAGCGTCAGGATCGATTTGCGCTAGGCATTTTCATCCTGAAATTTTTGCTCATCATGAAACTTTTGCATCTGCGCCTGGCCGTCCTACGCAACTGGGCACTGATTTGGAGAGGGTGAAGGACTTTTTGGCACGGATTTGAGAAAAGGCTGAGCACGCATATTTCATCCTTATTTACTTATTTATAATTGTTATCCCCTGTCACATTATCTTATATTTTAACTTTTTTTTTACTTTCCTATATTCTGTTTTTTATTTCTGATTCTCAATAAATTCTGTCCCAATAATTTCTTGAAAAAAATTTAAAAATAATCTCTTATTTTTTCTAGTAATGGGGTCCACAATTTGTTGATTTAAGCTTCAATCAAAAGCTACAATTGACTTGATCATAAATTTAGCCTTTATGTATAATAATTAAATCTTTAATTTAGTGAAGTATTACAAAAGAACCATATCCCTTTCAGGGTCCACAAACATCAATGCTTTATATTTACAAATTCAACCGAAGTTTTCTCTGGATATTGTTAATTAATGTCTTTTTACTTTGTTTCGATTTGTTTTTGTCAATACATTTGAGCGAGGAGTGTACCTCGGGTCCGGTATAGTCAAGTTAAAATTAAACCTAACTCAAATTCTGTTTCTAAAACCTGAAACTCTACTCTAAACTTAAACTTTAATATGTAATAACCCAATTTTATAAAACAAAAATTGTCTGGTCAGCGGTGGTCCAGTGGCGGAAATGGGCCAGCATGGGTTGGGCAAAGGCTGGAAGTACTGAAACAATCTAGTTTAAGCCTATGAGGGCAATTGGCTTGGGAGCTGTCAGGCCAGAAGAAAGATTGGAGCCCAGTCAGGCGTGAATAATTGTAAGCGCATGATGGGCATGTGTTAGTAGCGTTAGAAAAGGTATTCGTAGTTGATACGAATTGTGAGTTGAATATAAAGCATTAATCGCTGCGGCGTTAGATCTTTTAATCTACATGTTAAATTAATCTGAAAATTTATAAGGATGTATTATTTAATGTATTATTAAATATTAATGATTTAGATTAATTAAAAAGTGTCTATAAATAGAGAAAAAAATAACTTAAGTGAGAAGTGATCATAATAAGTTTTTAAGCTACGTAAACTTACATAGAAGTTATAGAACCTTATAAATAGCCTTGGTAGCTAGGGAAAAGACATTCACAACAAGGAGAAGACTTCAACAGGCTTAAAGTAGAGAGTAAATAAAGGGTTTAAAGGTAAGTAATATTGTATTTCCATCCTCTAGCATATGTGATTCCTTTCTATTCCTTTTCTAGTTGTTTTCCAAACTTTTGAGGGCTGTTTATGATCATAGCGTTATGAATTTAATTCAATCAAGCTGCAAACATGTGATAAGAGTGTTCGTAAAAAGATACGAGATGTAATTTATTTCTTGTTCGCTTAGGCATCTAATGAGATTTCAAATTTTAATCCATGAAACTATTGCTTAAAAATAAAGAGTTTAGATTCAAGATTGCCATGGATTGGGTAGATTGATGCATGATTACGTATATAAGCAATATAGTGTGAATGAACGAAATAAGTAGGTGCATATTTTAAACAGAGCCGGATTAGATAGTAATATATTTCAGTTTAGTTTTTGGCTTTTGAATATGAATGAAGATCTAAGCTTATCCCTTTGTGGCTAGACTTCATCATTACACATGTTACCAGAGCCAACCTCCTGTGGACTTAACGGTGTGAGGACGCCGGTGAGGAAACTAGATCCCAACGAGGAGAGGATGTGAGATCCTATCCCATATTGCTTGATGAAAGGGAAAAAGTTTTAACTATATGTGGGGGACTTTGAAAACATTGTTGAAATGTGTTTTGTGGGGGAATGTATGGGCATTAACCATAGAGGGGTAAGTCCATATGGACTGTGATACAATGCTTTAGCAGCATTACTTGATTATTATAAATCAATTCTAATTTCAAAACCTTAACCCTAATCTTAACTCTATTTGTTGGGTTCATATTGAATTTCAAATTAAAATTTTATATTTTTATTTCGAATTTTTATATATTAATAATTTATTTTAAATAAAGTTTAAAAACCTAAATACCTAATAAGTAAACAAGGAATTGAAAATAGTTGATACTTATTGGGTTGAAGTTGTGTTTTAATTAAAGGCTTTTGAATGTAAGTGATCAACATGCATAATCATTTAATGAATTAATCAATTTGATTTTACATTAAAGCTCCAACATATCATTGAGGTTGTAATGAGATCATAATCAAGTTAAACTTCATCTTTGCTTGAATGTTAAGCAATCTTGTCTTTACTTCACCTAACAATGGTTTAACTATTGAAACGTGCTTGTTAAGTTTGAGTTTAAAGCTCAACTTCAAATTTAAACTTAAAATTAGTTTATTAAATTTAATTTATCAGATTTATTTTAAGCTTGAGATCCAGTTTGTCAACCAGAAATTAATAAACATATTTATTTAATATACTATTATAACATATTAAATAATATCAAAAAATTTATCCATGCTTTGTAAGGCGAGGTTATGTTCCCTATTTTTATAAAAGGGCTAGGTATCACTCTAATTTTTAAAATTTTAAGGTAGGATAGTTGGGTTGACTTTGATAACCAAGTGTAACTCATATGATTTAATCTTAAGTGGTTTGACTTTGATAACCAAGTATAACTCACATGACTTAATCTTAAATGGATTCTTAAAGATTTTGAAGATTTTTATTAAAGATCTGAAATATTTTGTTATAAATTTTAAAAATCTTACTATATATTAATTTGATTCTTTTTTATAATTATAATATGTTATGGAATTAGGTAGAGATTCATTTTATTTTTATACATGTAATTTATTTATAAATAGTGAATCAAGCACCCTAAATTCAAGCACAAATTGCATGTAAAATACTCTAATTTTTCTCCCGAAATCAACAAGCCACAAGTACAAAGATACCAGAAATCTCGTGCTTTTCCATGCGAATACGATTCCAATGCAATTGTGTCTCTCCAATGATAATGAATTAATATTAATCAAATCTTCCATAAAGTAAAAATTGTAAACTAAAAGATAACGAGAAAGATAAAAAAAATTTTTGCATTTGTGGCTAAGATATGCCATCCAGCCTTACAACTCACGTGGGCTACACCTTGCAAAGTCATTCCCTTGCGTAAGCCCAGCTTTTGGCATGTGAATACCTAAAGGCTTTATTTTAAAATTAATTTTCTATTGATATATTAGATCTAGAATTGTAGTTACAATTATAAAAAAAAAAAGGTTTCTCTTTTTATAAAATTTCAACCACAGGCCTAAATGTATTAAGTGAAAAAGTATAGTACACCTTTTGACAATTGCAAAAATATCCCACTTCGAGCTAAAAGGATGTTTATCGGTTATCATTTTTATCTTAAGAAAATTTTATTTGGGATGAAGTAAAAGTAATTTTAATTCTTAAATTTAAGGGTAGGTTCTTCTAGTTTTAAATGCTTTTAGATTGGTTAATTAACTTTTTGCATAAATTGGAGTTTTTATTGTAATTCCTAAATTAAAATAGATTGATTGTGCAAATTGGACATATCTTAGGTTATAAATTTGATTATAGCATTAATATGGTAATGTTTAGCTCACGCTCAAATTGTTCTCTAAATAACCTTTGAAAAAAATCCTGCAAAAAAGTAAAATATTAAAGGGCACTAGGGTTGATCCTGGTGTGGACTCTCCAATGATCAGGTTAGTAACAGGACCTTAGAAGTGGGCGTCTAGAATAGAAAGATTTTATGATTGGAAAGATGTATACTTGGTCCTTGTATAATCATGCTTGGTTTTGTCATGAGGAGTCATCGCATGCTGAGGTAGGCTCAGTCCTTACAGGAGAGGATTCCAAAGGGAGGGATGCACTTTGGTTCCAAAAGAAAATTTTGTATAAATGTGTCTCCTAGATCCATTAAGAAACCTTTCCATCTCCAGACGATGCTGTTTAGAGAGGGAATTTGATTGGCTAGTTTCCAGCTATGGGTATTTATCTATTGTTAGGATTTTCTAACACTAGTCCTTCCTTAACGAGATATGTTAAAACCTGTCTTTGTGTAATCTTTTACGCAATCTCTCAAAGGACATGATCTTTTGTCCTATAATTAACTCCAATCATTGAATTCTATAATGTAGCTATGCTTTTCCATTAATACAACTATTTTTGGCTTTTGACACTTTTTATTTCTGCCCATGATCTAGGAAATAATGTTTTCGATTCTTATAAAAAAGTGAAGTCAGACTTTTCACCATCATTCAAATATTTTGGAGATGGATCTCGAGAGCTCTCGCTCATAGCGTCATATGACTATCCAAATCAAAAATTTATATAGGAAAATTGACAGGCTAGAATTGCGCTACCAATCAGTTAATATATCACTTCATATCGCTGATTGGTGTCCCACGCAGCGTGCCATAGGGCATATGGAGACTTTGGACTGGGTGCAGGCCCTTGGAGGAAAAACTGGGCAAATGCTTGTCATTAGATTAGGAGCTTAGGGCCATCATAGATATCTTATCCTCAAAGCTTAGGCCCTTGCTATCAACATATTTTTCCCTTTCACTTTTACCTTTGTCACTGGTGATAAGGATGTTGGGGTAGGTCTTAATAAAGTGTTTTTACTTTCTGCATAACTATCTTAGTCCAAAAGTATCCGCTCGTTATTTCTACTCACACAAGCGCTTCTAGCTACCGTTGTTTGTTTTTATGTCTTTTAAGTGCCTTTTGCTTTAAACACTAGATGTAAGAATGCTTCCGCATGCAAAGGCTTCTAGTACCTGTAGGTCATCCTTCAAATTCACCTACTCTTGGAAGCATATTTTTCGGTCCATGCTTCCCCGCTTTCGGTGGTGATTAATGCTCTAGGGTTTGATGGATTCACCAACTTTCAGAAGCGTCTTTTACCACTCAATGCTTCCGGATCACATGGATCCACTTGGATGCATCTTTTACACTTGACGCTTCCGGATCAAGTGGATTCGTTTGGAAGCGTCTTTTACTGCTCATTGCTTCCGAAGGTTGTAGATCCATCCTTTTCATATTGCATCAATCTTTTAGGTTTCAAGAATCTCTTCTATTTCCTGGACCAGGTAAGGCTTTTTAGCCTTTTGGGAATGCCACTACTATAGGGGATAAGTTTGTGAGTGCCTTCATGGCGGAAGTTTCTGGAAGCTTCCATTATCTAGTGGCTAGAGTATTTCTGGTTTGTTAAGAATGTCGCTTGCACTAAATAGATTAATTTTCTAGTGTTGAGCTATTCTCGCTTTAAAGATATCGCTCCCACCCTTTGTAGGTATCTTTTACCTTTTTTTTTTTTTTTTTTTACCATTTTTGAGTTTGGAAAAGAAAGGTTTTACTACCAACATTTTTTGTACTTGACACGTCATCTCTGCACATTCACATTCTCCTGCTGTCATTTTCCCATGTTTAGAAGGGTTTCATGTGATGGGACAGAAGTGGCAGCCGACTTATTGTTTTGGTTTCTGGCTTCTCGCTCTTCTAATAAACCAAATGCTCATGTATATAAGGCTAGCCAGGGATCATTTATGTTTTCCTTCCGTCGCTTTCATCATCTCTTACTTTTCTTCACCTCTTGAAGATCTTTGACGGTGATCTTTGATGGTGATCTTGTCTCTTCGTTGCTCCTAGGAAGAGTTCCATTTGTATCATCTGCATGAAAGAATATTTTGGGAAGTTCCGGATCATTCTTCTCTTCATCATCACACCCTAGAGGGTTTTGCGACCATTTCTATCAGTTTCCTCCTTGCTAATCTTTGCCTCAACCACTTTAATTTCATAACTTATCTTCTTAGTTCATATAACCTTTCTCTTGGCTAACTAGTTCGTAATAGTTAGTAGTATATTCTATCTCTTTGTCATTGGGTGCGTAATCTCCATCGTGCACTCATTTTTATTATTTCTATATTTTCTTCCATCCTTTCTCTCAATAAAGCCGCCATTCTCCTAGTTATTTTTATCTTCTTCCTAGTGCTCCTTGGCGACAACTCTTTTATTTGGTTTTTGATAGTGACAACTGTTGGAAGCACCACTGAATGTGGGTTGGGGTAACTAACTTGTGGCCCTTTCCTTTTTAGTGGACAACCAACCCAATTTGTCAGTCAGATGTCCTATCTTCATAGCCTACATTGCATTAGGTATAGTATCATGTCCCTAGTATCAAAGCTTTAGATAGATGTTTTGTCTTTTGCTAATTTCTGTCATCAAGTGAATTATCCTTGTAGCTTCCCGGTTAGGAAATCACAGTACTTGATCCTTTGCCTTCTTTGTGTACTCTATTTCCGAAGTTGGCTTCCATTATGGAGTAAGAGTCTTACCTTTTTGCTCCTTCCAAATCTCACCAAGGGAAGGCTTCCACTTCGGAGTCTTCTGTCCAGCCTCCCTCTACCATTTTCAGTTCTAATGATCCTCCGGCCAAACCTCAGAGGCTGAAGTCCACGGCTGGGAAGTAGAAGTTTGTTCCTTTTTCTACCACTCTTTCTTCTTCTCCTTTTCTATACTCCAAGAGTCCCATAAGGGAAGGCACCCAGCTTCACACAGTTTCAGATGGTGAGGAATGGACGGAATCTTTGTAAGACGCTCAAGCGGGATCCATGGATGTGGAGGTTTGTTCTAGTAGCGGTTCCATGGACTTTATCTCTTCTTCAACTTCCTCCTCTTCCTCTGGCTCTATCATACCTTTGTCGGCAGAAATGTCTTCATCTTCTTAGAGGATGATAACCATTGAAGAAATTATTAGTTCCAAGGGGATCTTGATGTTATTTTAGGAGAAGTCCTCCCTCTTTGAATTTTTCCTACACTTCTTTAACTGATATAAGGCCCATTGTTATTCTTTCTTTTGTTTATTATCATTCCTATAGATGACACTAATGTTTGATTCATGCCCAAATTGCTTTCAAATTGTTCTCTGGATAAACTCTGAAAGAGTCCTGCAAGAGAAGGAAATGTCAAAGGGCACTGGGTGATCCCTGTGTAGATACTACGACGCTTAAGTCAGTAATAGAAATTTAAGAAAGGGTATTTAGAATAGAAAAAAACTTATGATTGGGAGGATGCATACTTGGTACTTTTATGGTCATGCTTGGGTTAGTTATAGGGAATTGTCACATGCTGGAGTAGGCACAATAAGGGAGAGGATTCCATAGGGAGAGACACACTCTGGTTCTAGAAGAGAATTTCATATAGATGTGTCTCCTAGCTTCACTAGGAAACCTTTCCTATCTCTAAGGGATCCCATTCATAGAGTGAGTCTGATGTGGCTGGTTTCCAACTGTTAGTACTTATCCGTGGCCCACCAGATTCAGCTGGCACATAGAGCCTACATGATTTTGCCCATTTGGATCAACTCTCTATCCCAAAAGGTACCTCACAATAACTTGCCATAGTTCACACTCTAACCCTTGATCTCAAGTTAAATTGGTTTCGAAACTAACTCTCTCACCAATTGAGCTAGTAGCTTGGTTGGTGAGAGAGTTGATTTCAAAACCAATATGACATGAGATTAGGAGTTCGAGTGTGAACTATAGCAAGTCATTGTAAGGCACCTTTTGGGTTAGAGAGTTGACTCAAAGGAGTAAAATCATGTGGACTCTATATGCTAGCGGGATCTGGTAGACCAAAAGCAAATAATACTTTACATTTGCTAGAGTTAAGAGTATTAGAAGATAAATAATTTTTCTCTTATACTAATTGTAATGACTCACCCTAGGATGGCAATGCCATGCTGGTAGTAAGGCAGGTTTCTCCAAGATCTACAACACTCGTTTGATTAAATGCATCATGACAAAACACTAATAGACAAAGAATGGAAGAAAAGTACGGAATATAAAATTCTTTATAACTATTATATTCAATCCAACTCAAATTCCAAACACATTTGTCTTAAAAGTTTATTTCCTATAAAATAAAATCAAATAAACTGAATTTATTCAAAATTCTCTTTTTAACAATCCTTCAGCTATAATCCTTATGTCTACTGAGAGGGACCATCTATAAGAGGAAATAAGGAAGTGAGTACAAAACTTAGTAAGCAAAAAAGATGAGTAAAAATCTACACAAGTACTAAAATATAGAATCCTCTTGATAATTTAATCATTAAATCTAGTATACACTAACTTCTATTGGGTAAATAACTTAGATTATCATCTGACTAGTTTGGTGGACTACAACATCCAATCTGGGGAGGTAAATCTCATCCCTTCATTGTCTTTTCAAAAATCTAGAAAATTTCTTTTGATTTCTCATATCTGACCCTTGAATCACAAGAATTACATGGGAATAGGGAACCTAAACATCTCATGATTGATCTAGTAGACCAAATCAATCATCTAAGGGATAAAATCTAGGCCCTTCAAATTTGTCCACACAAAATCTGAAGATCCACTCATGTTTTGGAAAATATGATCCATCCATCTAATCTAGAATACCTAAAAATGTAGAAATCAACTATTTAATCACCAAAATCTGATTTTTAGGGACCCCAAAATCTCAATTTTATTTCTAACCATTTGTTTAAAAAATTCAGTCTAAAATGGTAATAGCCTTCTTTTTCCTACGGTTAGTTGCCATTGCTAAACCAAAATAGCAAAACCACCTTGCTACCTGCCCCCACTATACCATTGTCCACTGACCCGCCGTCGTCGCCCACTGCAGCTAGTGACGCCCACCCGTTGCACCTACCACTTGGCTAGGCTAGATGTACTGGAGGTGTGCATCCAACTTGGTTGTGATGGTTGGCTAAGGCTAGTTAACCTGGCTTTCTTTTCTGATCGGACGAGGTCTAAATTTTGGGTTTTCTAAAATCATAAACTTGATGATTTGATTTTTGTTGTTTCCACCACAGCAATCCAAAATTCAACCCATCTGGCCATGGATAGTTTCAACTTTCATTGGATAGCAATAAGATGATTGATCTATGGCTCTGTTTTAGGGTATAATCTAATTAGGAAAAAAAATTCAATTTTCTCTAGTTGGTTTAATTAAAAATTTGGATAATAATAATCTGATGGTATGATGTAGTCTAATTTCTAAGTTTGGAATATGAGATTTTGTAAATCTAACTTTCTCTGATTGATTTCCAAAGGAATCTGGGTGGGATAAATACAATGGAAACTAATCTTTTTCTAATTGATTCAATCAAAGATTAGCATAAATCTCGACGTGACTCTAATTTTTTGGTTTCCAAAAAAAAAAAAAATTCTATAATCAATGGTGTGGCTAGCACACCATGATTTCGATCAGCCCATTGTTGATCCAATCACATGCCTATACAAGACATCATGCTAGGCAACATGCATTCCATTAACATAAGATTCTAGAGAATAAGATGTGAATCACACACAACTAAAGCATCCATTGCAATGTAGTAACATTAATAGAAAAATACACGCATTGTAATTAAACCAATCAAATATATATCAGGTTTATTAATCTCATACATAGATTTCATTCATCTAAATCATACATTCGTACTCATATCTCTAACATATTAATTCATGAAAATCTAATTAATACTCTTCCAAATAAATCTATGCATCGATTCAAAAATCTAATTAATGAATGATAATCTAATGCATCAAATTCATAAATCTGATTGATGCATTCATCATCTTTTGCATTAATTCTTTTATCAATCTAACTAATGCAAACACATTGTTCTACTTACCAATTAGAAGATCCTCGAAGAAAAATTAAATCTATAACTCCCTTTTTGCTTTTCCAAAGAGTCCCCATGACACTCTACCTCTCCCTTTCTCTCATCTCTATTTTCCAATCATAGTAGAAAAAGGTCTCTAACTATGATGAGAAGACCACTTTTCTAGTTGCATTTGCAAAATTGGGAGGACTCCCGTTTTGATCACAACTAAGTAGGGATTTTCTCCCCCTATTTTGTAGTTGATAAGATAAGGAGAGAAATGGATAAGACTTATCCTCTTATGGGTCCCACATTTAAAGCACAAAAGAAAAAAATAAATATAATTAAATTTCACCCATTTGAACCTCGAACCCTTGACCTCTACTCTCATTGACTATGATTCTAAGCATCCAAGCTACACATGTTGTTGAGAGTTAAATAATAATTAAATATTTCAAATCTCAAAATTCATGGTCAATGTGTCAACATTTCTATCCACGATGGACGGTCATTCTGACATGTCAGATTGATGATACAACACACCAAATGTTCAACAGGTCTATGGTCAAATATTCAACTATTGACACATCATCATAAAAGACAAATATGTATTATATCTAGATTATTACATTCTCCCCCTCTTAAAATAAGTTTCATCTTGAAACTTTTATCACCCTTACATGGAAACTAAAAATTTTGGAAAGAGTCATTGCATGTCTTCTTCTAATTCCAACTGGCCTCACTCTCATTATGGTTACTCCATTGGACTAGTACATGACGAACAAACTTTCCTTTCTTCTAGACATCTTTCACATTGAGAATCTATAAAGTTTACTCTTGATATGTTAGATCCTTTTCTATGCAATATTGCACTATACGTAATACATGAGTTAGATCTAAAACATACTTCTTTAGCTAAGATATGTGAAATACATCATGCACTCTAACTAATGATGGTAGTAATGCTAACTGATAGGCGGTTCCACTAAAATTCTCTAGGATCTCAAACGGTCCAAAGAATCTAGAACTCAACTTTCCTTTCATTCCAAATCTTATAACACTATGTGTGGGTGATACCTTCAAAAACATAAGTTCTCTAGTAGTAAATTGAAGATCTCTGTGTTTTCCATCTGCATATGTTTCTTTTGTCTTGAGCAACCATAAGATGATCAGAGTCACAAGACATTCTCTGATCACCCAAATCACCTCTGTAGCTTGCTGGATCAATTCAGGTGCTAATAATCTTCCCTCACCAACCTCAACTCAAAATATTAGCGTGCGACATCTTTTGCCATATAGTGACTCAAATGAGGCCATTTTGATGCTTGCTTGATAATTATTATTATAAGTGAACTCTGCCATTTGTTGGTGTCTATCCTATGTTTCTCTAAAATCTATAGCACACGCTCTTAATATATCTTTCAATATCTGGATAGTCCTTTCTGATTGATCATCACTATATGGGTGATATATAGAATTAAGGCACAACTCTATTCCCATTGCTTTTTGTAACTTTTGCTAAAACTTGGATATAAAAGAGGGATCTCTATTCGACACAATGGAAAATGGAACCTCATGGAGTTTAACAATCTCCTTTAGGTAAAATCCTGACATTTGATCCATGTTGAATTTCTTATGATATGATAAGAAGTGTGCAAATTTTGTGAGTCTATCCACCACAAATCATATGACATCAAAATTGGTAACTATTCTAGGCCAAGCCATCACAAAATCCATTGCGATCCTATCTCACTTCCACTTTGGGTTCTCTCGGGGTTGTAATAAGCTTTCTTGCCTTTGATGGTCAACTTTACTTGTTAGCACACCAAACATTGTACCATAAATTGGGCTATCTCTCTTCACCAATATCTTTCTTTAAGATCTCTATACATCTTCGTGTTACTAGGATGTGTTGAGAACTTTTATTGGTGTGCCTCCTTGATAATTTCTCTTCAAAGGTTGCCACAACTTGGCACAACTACTCTTTCTTGGAATAATACTATTCTACGTACTCCATATTTAAAATCACCTCTTTCTTTTATCTAATTTCTCACAAATCTCTTGGATAAATGGATCATACTTGTAACTTCTTTGGATTCTTTCTAACAATGTAGATCTTATCTATAAAATACTAAGTTGACCTTTTTCTGTTGGAGTTACCACTTCAAGTTGTAGCTCTATCATTTGTTTGATCCACTCCATTTATTCTGTAAATAATCTTGCCAATCTGGCATAAGATTCATGACTCAAAGCATTTGCCACCTTCTTGGCTCTACCAGGATAATACTGTATGGTGATATTGTAATCCTTTAATATTCTAGTCATCTTCTTTATCTCAAATTCAACTCTTTTTATGAAAATATATACTTTAAACTCCAATAATTTGTGAAGACCTTCATCTTTTCTCCATACAAGTAGTGTCGTCAAATCTTTAAGGCAAACACTACAACTACAAGATCTAGATCATGCACTGGATAGTTCTACTCATGTGATTTCATCTGGTGCTGGTTATATGCTATTACTTTGCCATGCTACTTGAATGGATGCAGACTCTTGTTCTTAGAGTCATATCAGATAGGGCATTTTTAAATTTTCATTTGTGTGCCTCCTCATTGGATATATTTGGCACAAAATGCACAAAAGCAAAAAATTTCTGCTCATACTCTCCCACTGTCTAACTCTAGGGCCTTCTCCACCCTGGTCATCATTGGGAAAAACTTCTCTAGGAAGGTTTTCTGAAATTTTTTCCAAGTGACAACCTCTCCTTTGCTCTCAAATGCTCTGCTTTATGCTTCCCACCATAGATCTATGTCTCCCTCTAGCTGGAAGGTTGCAAATCTAATCTTTTGGCTATTTGTTCTATTCAAGAAAGAGAATTTCTTGTTCATTATGGTGATCCATTTTTCTGATGCAATTCCATCTCTTCTCTTAAAGGCTAAAGGGTTTAGTCAATAGAAGTTTGTTATAGCTTTTCTCTTTGTATCATCTTTGCTAATAGCTACCTTTATTCTCATCCTCAACATTATTGATGGCACTACGCCTATGGCTTGTAACTTTGCCATATGATCATGATCATTCCGCTCATTGGACCATCTGCTTCCACTGACACCATGTCTTAGAGCATTTTCTTTGACTGCTAGATTAGCAATTGCATCTATTTATGCAGCTAAATCCACTTAATCTTCTGCCCAAACTTCTCTTTGCACCTCATTCTATATTTTCAGTGCAACTCTAGGTGGCGAAGATGGTGAGGTGTTCGAATCAGTCTCTCCTAGCTGTGCTGCTATGCTATCTAGCTTCTTATGCAACTGCTCAGACTATTTCATGAATTCTTGCCTCTTGACATCTAGGGCAACCTCTTGGTGGTTCACCCTCTTTGTCCGTGTGGGAGCCTTTGCTTTCTTTGCTTTAAAAGGAGCTGACTTGGCTACTTAATGGTTTGGATGACTGGCGGTAGTCTCCTCTTTTTCATCTTGTTGAAACCATGTTATATAATCTGTACAAAAGATAGAGTATTTGTTAATACTCTACATTCTCTCTTTGAACTAATATAGGAAAAAATAACAAACATTAAGCAAGATTTGATCTTCTATCAACAGTATCTTCTGCATCATCCTGTCATGTTACCCTCACATTAATTCATTTTTTTCTCTAGGGTTGTTTGCTTTGATATCAATTATAATGATCCACCCTAAGGTAGCAATGTCATGCTGGCAGTAAGGTGGGTTTCCCCAAGATCTACCACACTCAAGTCATTAAATGCATCATAATAAAATACTAGTAGATAAATAGTGGAAAGAAAAGTATGGAATATAAAATTCTTTATAACTATATCATTCAATCAAACTCAATTTCTAAACATATCGATCTTTAAAAAGTTTATTCCCTACATCACAAAAATCAAATAAATTAAATTTATTCAAAATTCTTTTTTCGACAATCTTCAGCTATAATCCTTATGTCTACTAAGAGAGACCATCTATAAGAGGAAATAAGAGAGTGAATAGCAAGGAGAAAAGATGAACTTAGCACATGTGTCAAAAAGAAATCTACATAGTGTACTAAAACATACAATCCTCTTGATAATTTAATCATTTAACCCAATGTACGCTAACATCTATTGGGTAAATAATTGAGATAACCATCTAACTAGTTTGGTGGACCACAACATGAATCTAGGGAGGTAAATCTCATCCCGTCATTGTTGTTCCATTAAACATCATGATCTGTCAAAAATTTGGATAATTTCTCTTGATTTCTCATCATTTGACCCATTAATCACTAGGATCACATGTGAATAGGGAATTTGAACATCTCATTATTGATCTAGTGGACCAAATCAATCATCTGAGAGATTATATTTAGGCCCTTCAAATCTATCCACACAAAATTTAAAGATCTAGTCATGTTTTAGAAAATATGATTCATCCATCTTTTGAATCGAAATACCCAAATGCAATTCAATGATTCCAAAATAATAGCACAATACACATCACATAATGCATGTGACACCATAATAGAAAAATATATGCATTCTAATTAAACTAATCAAATATATCTGAGGTTTGTTAATCTAATGTATAGATTTCATTTATATAAATCCTATATTCAAACCTCCATAAATGTGACATATTAATTCATGAAAATCTAATTAATACTCTACCAAATAAATCTATGCATTGATTCAATAATCTAATTAATCAATGCATAATCTAATGCATCAAATTCATAAATTTGAATCTTTTACATTAATTCTTTAAACAATTTAACTAATGCAAACACATCATTCTACTTACCAATTAGAAGCTCGACGAAGGAAAATTAAATCTATAACTCCCTTTTTGCTTTTCCCATGAGTCCCCGCAACAATCTACCTCTTCCTTTCTCTCCTCTTTATTTTCCAATTGTAGTAGAAAAAGGTCTCTAACTATGATGAGAAGACCTCTTTTCTAGTTGCTTTCATAAAACTAGGAAGACTCCCATTTCAATTGCAACTAAGTAAGGATTTTCTCCCCCTATTACACAATTGATAAGATAAGGAAAGAAACAAATAAGGCTTATCTTTTTGTAGGTCCCATGGTTTAAAGCAAAAGGAAAAAATAAAAATAAAAATAATTAAATCTCACCCATCCAAACCTCGAACCCTTGACCTCTACTCTTATTGACCATAATTTTAACCATTCGAGCTATACGAGCTTCTGAGATTTAAATAATAAATAAATCATTCAAATCTCAAAATTCATAGTAAACATGTCAATGGTTCTATCCACGATGGATGGTCAATTTGACACATCAGATTGATGATCCAACATGTCAAATGGTCAACAAGTCTATGGTATATTAACTATTGACACATCAACATAAAAGACAAACATGTATTATATCCCACACTGACAGAGAGGGTGAACCACAAAAAGGTTGCCCTAGATATCACAAGAAGTGACTTAATGAGGGAAGTTTTCAAGAATTGAAGAGGTAGTTGACAACAACCCCTATTCTAGCCTTGCTAGGCAATAGAGGTAACTTTGTCATTTTTATTGACACCTCTATAAATGGCTTAGGCGGTGTACTTATGCAACATGGAAGACTAATAGTATATGCTTCAGACCGGTAGAAATCACATGAATAAAACTATTTGGTGCATGATATAGAGATTGCATCTGTATTGTTTGCCTTGAAGATTTGACGACACTACTTGTAGGAAAAAAGATGAAGATATTCATAGATCATCATAGTTTAAAGTACATCTTTTCTCAAAAAGAGTTAAATTTAAGAAAGAGAACATGACTAGAACTGTTGAGGGATTACGATGTCACATTACAGTGTCATCCTAGTAGAGCCAATGTGGTAGCAAATGCATTGAATTGCGAATCCTATACCAAAGTGGCAAGATTTTATAGAGCAAATAGAGTTGATCAAATAGATAAGAGAGCTATAACTTGAAGTGGTAACTCTAGCAAAAAATGTCAACTCGATGTCTTGCTGATAATATTTATATTATTAGAGAGAATCCTGAAAAGTCAGAAGCAAGATCTATTTATCCAAGAGATTCATGACAAGTTGGATAAAAGAGAGATATCTAATTTTAAATATGGGGTAGATGGAATAGTATTGCTCTAAGAAAGAGTAGATGTGCTAAACTATGGCAACCTCCAAAGAGAAATTATAAAGGAGGCATGCCATTCAAAGTTCTCAATACATCAGGGTAGCACAAGGATGTATAGAGATCTTAGAGAAAGATATTGGTGGAATAACATGAAGAGAGAGATAGCCCAATTTATGGCACAATGTTTGGTG
>JAYJMB010000145.1:0-18474 GCA_036873735.1 Pouteria campechiana
CCCCCCCCCCCCCCCCCCCCCCCCCCCCCCCCCCCCCCCCCCCCCCCCCCCCCCCCCCCCCCCCCCCCCCCGGCGGGCGTTCAGTAGAAATAGGGGTGAAGGGAAGAATCGGAGATGAAGATTAAAGGATGGCTCTCAGACCTCGGTTGGCAGCAGGGCAAAGGTGCGAAGGGTAGGAAGAAGAAAGCTCGGCTGGTAGCAAGGGCAAAGGGGAGGCTCTCAGCTAGTGATGGGGGCAAAGTTTTGAAAGAGAGGAAGAAGAGCTCGGTTGACAGTAGGGGCAAAGGGTAGAATCAAGCTTGAAGGGGATGCATTCGTGTAGGCGTCGACTGATTGAGGAAGAAGAAGAAGAGGCACAGCGGCTGTCAGGCAATCTATGAGGAAGAAGGGGCATAGCCGCAGTAGGAGGTGTCAGGTGATCAGCGGGGAAGAAATGGCGCGACCGCAAGCTCTTTTGTCATCGTTGGTCATGGTAGTCTGGCAGAGACGAGTCGTAAACTCGCAGTCTCAGTGTCTTGTAGAGAGAGGGACGGGGACGGCAGGGATTTAGGGTTAGGGTTGGCTGCATCAGATAAAATGTATATATATTATGTATTTTTTATTTATATACAAATTGGGTTCAAGTCAACCCAATTTTGATGGCTACTAAATCAGGTTTGGGTTAAAAAATTCAGAGTTTAAACACTCTCAAAATTCAGGTTCTGTGGGTTGGATTCAAGTTGAACCCAGCCCAAGTTGCACCCATAATATATACACTATATCCCCTTAATCCAAATTATAGGATTCATTCTATGTTATGAAAGGTTTATCTCAAGATGTATGAGTCATATTAAAATCTTCCAATTACATAAAAATACGATACAATTTTCTTTTCAACGAATAGAAAATTTTATCAATTAAACCATAATTCCATATCAAAATTCTTCCAAATTTTCATGATAGCAGAATACATGTAAAATATAAATGTTTAGTGCAATGGATCAATTGAAAATTACATAAAACCTATTTACATTAATCTCTTCTTTTTCTCCTTTGTTGCCTCTTCTTTCTGCCGTTTTACTCTCTCTACTTCTCTTGCTATCCTCGCTGCCGCGCTGCATGCAGATTTTATAAGCGGAGATTTTCGCTACCAATTACTTAATTAAATGCACATTGAATTCATGTCATTACCGCTGCGGCTGCCAACCATCCTGCCTCATTATATGACACCACAAAGTTATTCGGGTTAGAGCTTTAATCCTAATCGTAACCCATTTAAAAATTCTCAACTCTAACCCATCTATAAAAACCTTAACCCTAATTCGTTTATAACCTATTTAACATACCGGGCTAGCAGGTTGATAATGGGTTAGCTAGGATTAACCAATTAAACATATAAAACAATCCATGAACCCGCCAATTAAACTCAAGCAAACTAAAATTAAGCATCTTTTGTTAGATAATCTAAGCAAGATTAATCTAACACAATCATACAATAATATTACTCTACATTAGATGTATTTAATTACATCCTATATTGTATTAAAATAAAATTTGGAATAAATAAAATAAACATACTCTTTATATTTAGTTTCATAGTTCCTTATTCATATTGTTTCTATTCTTGAATATTTGGATACTTTCTTGAAAGATATAATAATATAATAAATGTGAATTTAAAATACCTAAAAGTATATATTCTTCATCACTTTTTTCTCAAAGATTGAATCTATAGCCATGGCTATTAGCTACTACCATGGCTATTAGCTACTAAGTCATCACTAGATTGACTAACGGACTGTAGCACCCCAACCCATTTATCTAATTGGGTTACCACGATCCAATTTAACAACCCAAATACTTAAAATATAGAACCCAAATCGGGTTTTTGTAGGGTTGGGTTGAACGAATTACGGTTGAACTGTGACCATAACACCCCTATTTGCACTCCACCCACCTCAACCCATTAATCAATGCCAAGCAAATACAAAATGGTAGCCACACGTGGAAAATTTTGAATAATTAATCAACCGTAGGATTTTAAATTGCACTGTAGGGCTCACAATGGTGCTTTATCTTAATTTACTACATCTAATAATACACCGTCTCAAAAATTAGAAATTAAGGCCCGAATGGGCTACGCAAACAAAGATTCGGATATTTCTACCATTGTAGTTATTATAGAACTATTATAAAGCTTACTGCATCGAATATGACATTAACACATTAATAAATGCATATTCCTCAATAAGATACCAAACGATGCTTTCGAGACACATCGATACTTTGAAGAAAATCCTGGTGCCACCAATATCTAAATTCCAAAATAAGCTTTAACTGCACAGTTGGACAGTTTAACCGTGAGAGAGGAAAACACACGAGAACTTGAGATGTAGCCCACCTCAAATTAAATGATTAGAAGTCATAGTAATTTATGCCCACGTTACAATATCTCTTTACCTATTTATATTCTTTTTTTACCTATTAATTTCAAATATTTATTTAATAGCCTTTTCATGTATTTTTTGTAGCAAGAACGAAATTCTATAAATTCATTAGGACAAGATTACAACACAAATTTATCAACTAAATCCAATATTGCTATTTACTCGTAACATGACATTTACTTAATTATTAATGTATTTATTTTTTTACCCAAATTTTTAATATAATATAAAATCTTTAAGGTTTAACACTAGTTTTAATAGCAAAAAATTCATCTTTACTATTCCGGGTTCTTTTAATTTGATTATATTTTACTAAATATATAATATTTTAAATATGAAAATATGATATCATCTTATTAAAATGGTATCATTAAAATTTTTTTTAAAAATATATTCATTCACGCTCATAGTGATATTATAATTTACTATCATCCTTATTTTTCCCATATTTGATTATGATATCAAAAGTCGCCTTAACTAGAAATTTATAAGTATTTTAATTTTTTGTATCATGTTAAATGTATGATAATAAATATAATATTTGGCTTTAATTTAATTAAAGTATCATGATAAACCTAAATATAAAAAATTTAATTAAAAAAGTCGTATAAAAATATCTTTCTGCTTGTGTATATGATACGTCATCCATATATGCCCTGTTAAGATAATAATTAATTTAGGAACTCACATGATTATTAATTTAGAAAAGTGATTTCTTATTTGTTCTGTTTGATCTCAGATTCTCGTATCCGTTTCTCTCAAGGTTAGAATCTCAAACCGCTCCATTAAAGCTGATGTGTCATTTAGATATTGGGGAACAGGATTTCTCTGTTTACAATGAAGTGTTCAAATTCGATAACACTAAAACATCTGGTACGCAGCTGTTGGGCGCGCCTGCGTATCAAGTGGCAAGTGCCATGGGTACAGAGCATCTAACCACTCGAGGCAGCGCAGGACTTGCCGTATAAAATCAACAGAAAAAACAGCCGAGCTGCAATGGCGGCTTCGCTATCCTACATCCAAGCCTCGAATCCACCATCAATCCTTCCAAAGGCTACTTCCGGAAGGACCCTCGCCATTGAAAAATATCCTATCCAATCCCATCCAGTTCTTCTTCTCCTAGAAAAATGCTCTTCCATGGCCCAGCTGCAGCAAACTCATGCTCAGATGCTCCGAAGCGGCCTTTTCTCTGACGCCTTTGCTGTCAGCCAAATCGTCGCATTCTGCGCTCTCAAACCCTCGGGAAGCCTCTCTTACGCCCGTCTCGTGTTCGCCCAAATAGCTAATCCGACTTCCTTCGCCTTCAATTCTATAATTCGAGGCTACACGAACAACAACTCAACGCGAGAAGCGGTTCTCTTTTATCGGGAGGTCGTCGAGGGCGGCCTCATCCCTGACAATTTTACGTTTCCATCGCTGTTCAAGTCATGCGGCGATTCGGATGAAGGCAAACAGCTGCATTGCCATGTTTTGAAATTCGGGTTTGCGTCTGATTCCTACGTTCAAAATACGCTGATGAACATGTATGCGAATCATGGTTGTTTGAGTGAGGCGAGAATTGTGTTCGACAAAATGACTGAGAAGAATGTGGTTTCTTTTGCGACGATGATTGCTGCCTATGCAAAATGGGATCTGCCCCGTGAGGCTTTTGGCCTCTTCCACCAGATGGAGTTTGAAAACGTGTTGCCCAATGAGGCTGCTTTGGTGAATGTGTTGGTAGCTTGCGGAAGAGCTAGAGACTTGCGTATGGCAAAATGGGTGCATGAATATATGGATGAGAATCAAATTGAATTCAGTACAATTCTAACGGCAGCTCTTATGGATGTGTATTGCAAGTGCGGTTGTGTTTCCCTTGCTCGTAAGCTCTTTGGTGACCTTTCTGAGAAGAATTTGTTTTGTTGGAATATCATGATCAATGGACATGTTGAGGATAGCGACTACAAAGAGGCATTGGCTCTGTTTCATGAAATGCAGAGAAGAGGCTTCAAACCCGATGGAGTGACCATGGCAAGCTTGCTTCTTGCTTGTTCCCATTTAGGTGCTCTTGAGCTTGGGAAATGGTTACATGCCTATATTGGCAAGGAGAATATTGAAGTTGATATAGTCCTCGGTACAGCCCTTGTTGACATGTATGCAAGATGTGGATCGATAGAGAGTGCATCACGGATCTTCTATGGAATGCTGCAAAGGGATGTCATGACTTGGACAGCCATGATTAGGGGTCTAGCGTTGAGCGGGAATGGAGAAAAGGCTCTCGAGCTATTCGATGAGATGCAAAGAAGTGGATTGAAACCAGATGCAATTACATTCGTTAGCGTTTTGACTGCCTGTAGTCATGCGGGCCTCGTGGATGAAGGTTTTTCATATTTCAATTCTATGTCTAGCCTTTACAACATCCAGCCTACTGTCGAGCACTATGGGTGTATGGTTGACCTGTTGGGCCGTGCTGGTTATGTTGAAAGAGCCGAGGAGTTGATAAGGAACATGCCCATGGGACCTGATAATTTTGTATTAGGAGGTCTCCTTGGCGCCTGTAGGATTCATGGTAACCTTGAGGTTGCAGAGAGAGCTGCACAGCAGCTTCTAAAGCTCGACCCAACCAATGGTGGTGCCTATGTGCTCCTGTCAAACATATATGGTTCCCTTGGTAAGTGGGATGAAGTTAAAAGAACAAGGCAGCTCATGGCAGAAAGGAAAATCAAGAAGTCTCCTGGTTGCAGTTTGATAGAGGTGGATGGGATTGTACATGAATTTGGCATGGGTGACAAATCACACCCTCGATCCCATGAAATATACTTGATGTTAGAGGATATGATACAGCGTTTGAAGGCCTCTGGATATATTCCCAACAAGTCTGAAGTGTTTCTCAATATGGATGAGGAAGAGAAGGAGAATGCTGTGTGTTGCCACAGCGAGAAGCTTGCAATTGCATTTGGGCTCATCAGCACTCACCCTGGCACACCTATCCGAGTTGTGAAGAACCTCCGAGTGTGTGACGACTGCCACACTGCAACCAAGTTCATCACTAGAGTGTATGATAGAGAGATCATTGTGCGGGACAGGAACCGATTTCACCATTTTAAGGATGGTTCCTGCTCATGTAAGGATTTCTGGTGAACTGATCAGATAAGCTTGCCATTGACTACGGTGTTCTCAAGCACAGGTGCTATCGCCCATCAACTCTCTGATTCCCTTGTTGAATCTGTAAAAAAGCATTCTACAATAATAAGATAATTGATCTTTATTTAGTTTTATCTCTTAGAACTAAAGGTGAAGATTCATTTGACTGTACTCACTTTACGATGTTTGCTATTCAATCAAAGTAGGCAGTCAGAAATTAAACAATCCAGATTCTCTTTTGGGTTGCTGTGAGAGAACTCTGTATGCATCTTAGGATGCTAACCATCGAAATGCATGCGATTGGCATATGCCTGCAGGCTACAGCTTTTAGTGAATCATGCACAGCCCGGTGGAGCTAAATTTCTTGACCAGAAGGCCAACGGAAAGATGGCCCTACGCTACCAAATGAATTCTTGGACCCAATCTAAATGATGCTTGTTCCTCGAGTTTCCTTCATGGTATAAGATTATTCAAGAGGAGTTTCAATCCTGGTAAGGTATGTTTTATGGCATCCAACTGGTCAAAAAATCTTCAAAGTCGTGGTAGGGTTCGCATGATGTTGGGACTCTTAACATTCACGGGGGTCAACATGCAGACTTACTATAGAGGAACCACCGTCAAATACAAAAATCCTCTAGATTAGTATTATACTTGAATTGCTTGAAACTTAGAAAAGGAAATAGATTGAAATATCCTATGCGGGCTTACATTCCCATATCTGGATAAACATCAAAACTCATAACCTAACATGAACAAGACTAGTCATTCTCCTTCAGGACAAGGAATTCGCCCAGTTCTTTGGGGTTGGGGTCCTCTTGCCTTGAAACTGCTTAGCTTTCATCTGTGCAGGTGTTCGACCATCCATCCCCAGCTCGCCTTCTCCAGCAGCTCGCTCGAACCTCTCCACCCAGCTAACAGATTGAAATACAGGCACTCCAATCTTCCGCCACCTGAAAAAGCCTTTCTTCTTTTCCAGAAGCTTCCCCATTTGAACTTGCATATTGTAGAACTGGTTTTGGAGCTTCATCACATCCTCCCTCAGCTTCTTAATCTCCATTTGCTGCAATGTTGCCTCCCGCGTTGAGTGGCACCGTCCAGGCACAGGACCCATGCTTGGGCTGCAAGTCTGATTGAGTGGCCCACTCCATTCAACATGGCAATTAAGCTTTGCATGCTCGGAGGAGAGAACCTGCATTACACAGCGAATAGGCAACCGTTCGTTGTGTGCCACATGAAGCGATGCCTCGGGCGATAGTTTCCGGCTGTCGATTAATTTACAGAGAGTCTTCTTGTCCTGCTTAGACGTATTTGGGTGTGCCTGCCATGAAGCACCAAGAGTAGTTAGCTTTACTAACAACTGTTAAATTGAGGGCACACAGTATCAGCAAACCCAAAGTAAGAATTTAGTACTTGTAGCAATTAGTTCGGATGGAAAACAAAACCCATTCTCTTTTGTAAAATAACGATTTGGCGCAACTGGTTGTTAGAGCAACCGAAGTCTTATTTAGAAAGAGTTATTTTCAGGCAAACAAAGATTGCATTCAACCATTGCAAATACAAAATCTACATACTTCGAGGAAGGTATCAATGGCTCTATACAACCCATCATCAGTCGCACGCGCATAGCTAGGAAGAGCTTCACCAAGTGCAATGAACTCCGACAATGTCATATTCGCATCAACAGCGGCCTCTGCAAGGTAGCCATCTACCAATCTTGCCACCTTGACAATAGCGGCCCCACTCTTAACGGATTCATCCAACTCCACGAACATCTTAACCAGTCGATGGACGAGCTCAACATCCAAGAGGGTTCCCCAAGCTTGATTAAAAGAGGGTATCAGAAGCTCCTGCAGCGCTACCTGGTCGAGCTGCGATGCGACGCGTTTCTCAAGCTCAACCCTGCAGCCCTCCTCAGCTCCTACCATGTTGGCTATGCGGAGCAAGCGCAGGAGGAAATGGCAGGCGACAGAATCTTTGTCCGGAGGAAGGATTCCGACAAAAGTCTCAACGAAGAACCTTTTCTTCAGCCAATCAGCAGTCACGCTTTCTGGGGAGGCTTTGAAGCTGCCTGGAGGCTTTGGGACGGCGTCATCTTCATTGATGTCCGGGAGCCACTTGGATGCGTAGTGGGCGACGATGGCGCCAATGAAATCCGGGCGGACGCCTCTGGACTTGATGCCGGAGAGCGTCTTGACGAAGTAGTCTAGATCGAGTACGCATGTGTCGTCGAGCCAGCAATCGAGGGGAAATTGGGTCTCCGGTGGAAGCTCTTTGATAATCGATTCCAGCAATGGCGGCAGCTTATTCTCATCTGATTTTAGGACGATGGGCCTCATTTCTAATGCAGTACAGGTAGAGAGAAGGGTCACTGGCAGGAAGCTGCTCTTGTCGAGGCTCGCCGCGCTTTTGGAGCCTGGCCTCCTCACAACAGACAGCCGACATGCAGGCGCGCACGTGAAACGGCCGACAGTGAGGTGGGCCCCACTCTCCCCATGTGTGACAAAAGTAGATTATGAGCAAGGATGGTCAGCTGACCATGGATTGGAATCGTGCAGGGGTTGGCTCCCAGCCCTTAGCTTGCGCAGCTGACTCATTCGTCCTGTATTTGTGTGGGGCCCACCCGACGAACGGGTCGGATGGCAGCTGCACACTTGTACAGGCACCTGCCAGCTGGGTTGGTGTGGAGGGCTTAGCAACCGCCCTTGGGAGCTGTGGCGTGAGAACGATGGACTGGTGAGAAAACGCGAGGCTTTTCTGTGAAGTTTTGGCAATTGATTGATTCGATAAGCAGAAGTTGGAATGTTTAATTGGACCAATGCTAAGATAACAAGAAATCGCAAAAAAACATTCTGATATTAGAATTTTTCTACTTTGAAAAAGTGTTTGTTTGCACCCATGTCATGACAAAATTTCAATTGATAATTTTAAAATTACTTTTGCTTGATTTTAAGAATGATACGCGTATTATTTTGTTTTGCAAGTATCATGACAAGGTTTAGCATAGGTATTCGAATTTTTTCAAAGGTATGTTTTCTTCATTTCAATTTGGGCTATTTATGATTCGTGAATTTGAATTATACAGCCATAATATTGTCAATGGTATAATTAGCAATATAAAAAAGTTATAGTATTTATACAAAAAAAAAAAAAAACTACAAGGCTGATTTTATTGAATAGGTTTTATTTTCAAGTTATCATACATCACTAAATTACGACTTCAATATTGATTGCATGAACATATACCATATAAAAAAAAACTTAAGATATAATAGTAATTAGAAATGCTTGAAATCATTTTCGTTCTCATTTCCTACGGAAACAGATAAAAGGCCTCCGGAATTGTGCATGGTAAGGGAATGCCCGCTCTCTCTTACCGTTAGACGGATGGAGTGCATGATGGAGAATTGCTTGTTGGTACTGGACGGTGGACAAAACCTCTTAAATGCAATATTCCTTCCTCCATGTGACCCATCAGTCCGCATTACCGGCTCACAAGAGGAAAATTCCACAATAGCTGCAACAGGTCTGATAATGACTCAATGCCCTCATCATGACTCATAATGACTTGAATAAATAAATAGTACTCTCTCCCTCTCTCTCCCTCTCCCTACTACTTGGTCCACAAGGCTTTTGTTGGAAATCTGAATCGTTCCTCGTGTTCTTAAGGCTGCAACAAAAATCAGAAATATACCGTATAAAGAGGATAGGATTCCAATACATCTATGGTCAAATATATGTGCTTGAACCAGAGCTCAGAAAATAATATTGTATAAGTATCCATATACAGCCCACTGCTAATATTAAAGAATTAAAGTTTAGGTCATTTAAATTATTAAATATCATTTATACTATTCTCTTGGAAATCAAATAGCTGATAGAAACGTTTTTTCCTCTAGCAAATCAAACAGCTGATAGAAAAATTCTCATGACTAGTTAAGAATTCTTCGGATGCCTCGCCCGTTGTTACCCCCAGTAAATATTATCAAAAGTAACTTGGATGGCTAATATTGGCTAAAATAATGATCTGGTCTATGAAATGCGCCTGGTTCTTTTAGCCACCGCTTTGAGATTGATATAATACTTTTAATCTATCTCTAAAACATCCTCTTTTTTTCTTTTTTTCTTTTACTAAGACTTTTTATCTATTTTTAAAATATCCTACTTTTTTATCATTATTATTTGTATTTTTAATCATTTTCTTTTACTTTCTCATTGAAAATCTTTTTTTTTTTAATATCATTACTTACTAAAGTTTTATAGATCGCCCTTTTCTATTACACCCTCTTTCTATTTCACTATTCAAATTTAACCTAATGATACGATGACCCGGTAATAAGGCTAGACAGATGCCTTCCTATTCAGTAAGTTAACGGGTTTAAGACTGCCCCAAGCAAGAACTTGCTTGATCAACCCATTGATTTATTTGACGATTTATACAATTGCTGCTGATTTATGAAGCAGTAAGAAATTGACACATGCGTCTCAAAGAAGCAGAGCCCTGATCTATGACAAGATAGAAGGTAAAGACCAAAAATAAAAGAAAGGCGAAATATGCTTTTTAGATGAAAACATAAGAGGGTCATTACTAGAAACATAGATAACAATAATGAAAAAGTAAATTGTTAGGATATGTGAAAGGTTTTTGGATGAAACTATGGAGGGTAATTATTAGAAATATTGATAATAGAAAATGAAAAAGAAAGATTTTTGGGGTATGTAAAATAAGTAAATGTCCCACCATTTAAAAGTAAATAAGGAAAAGGGTTTTCCTCATTCTCAATCTAAGGAACAAGATTCCGTATGGTAAACGGTCTGAAAGCCTGATAATGCAGTTAGGCTACAAGATGAAAGCAACTCAATGGAACCAAAAAATTGAATCCGGCAGGATACCTAGACAAGGCTCCTTCCCTGAAAGTTCCAACCTTTATCAAAATATAGACTATTTTTCTTTGAATTTCTTTTCATCTTCAGCTAAACTTGATTTGTCTGATTTCCTTAATAGAATCTGCTTTAAATAAGATTTTGATTGGAGAGTGCAATCAATGATGTCTGGTATAGGTGGCTTCTACTCTTCAAGATATGTCATATTTTATCTAAGAACTTTGTCTGATCATATCTTGGATTTGTCTCTTATAAGTAACAGACAAAGTTGATCTATATAATAGACAACTTCGTCTTTGTAATTTTGTCAGAGACCATTGCAGCATTTTACTTCGTCTTCTAGTTTATCTGTTGTAAATAACAGATGAAAGGCAGAAGCGCAGACAAAGTTCTTCTTCTTTACTACTCATCAGACGACGTTCTCTTAGTAGACAAAATTTCTTTCATTACGCGAGGAAGCTCTGTTGATTTGTCTGTTATAAGTGGCAGACGATCTTTTGTATGGCAAACAAAGCTTCTTCACAGCAGATGAAGTGACTTTCACCTAACAAAGTTTTCTTTTCATTAGCCGAAGTGGCTTTGTCTGTTGTAAGTAGCAGACGATTCTTCTTGGCCGACAGGGCTCCTTCCCTCATAGATGAGATGACTGTCTATTTTTTGTCTGTTGAAATCTTGCAGACGAAGTTGCAGGCTACAAACAAAGTCTTCCAAGTAGTTCGTCTATCGATTTGTCTATTATAAGTGATAGACGAAGTTGTGGCGTGTAGACGAATCCTTTTTTTAGTCGTTCATATGATAGGTTGTCTATTAAAAGTAACTGATGACTCATTAAGGCATAGACGACTTGTTTCTTTAGTGATTGTCTAATGATTTGTCTGTTACAAGTGGCAGACAACCCTTGTAGATGAAGACGACAGACAAAGTTGTTCTTCTACTGCTGTATCGCTTTTCCGTCTTTTGTATTTTCTGTAGAGATTACACACAAGTTCCTTGATCTTCTTCTTCAATTTCAGATAGACTTTATGTGAGAGACAAATGCTTGAACAATTTGGCTTCACTTTAGCTCTTCACCTATTTGATTTCAGCTACATTTCATCTCAGCCTCTGCAAACTGAATTCGTTTTTATGTTACGGACAAATGTTAATTATAAGCAGTTCATCTAACTTATCCATGGAACAATTTTTCTAAATCTTTCTTAGACATATGCTCTTAAATACTGACTTTATCTTGTAAAAAATTTATTTGATCACTCATTGAAGCTTGAACTTCATAGCTTCAGATATACTTGATAGCTTCTTTTCAAAGTTTCAGTGTTATTCTTTCTGATTATTCTTGTCTTCTTTTGGTCGGTGAATTTTGCTTGTTGATACACTCGCTGTGTACGCTGTCCACTGTATTTAAATTGTTTCCCTGTATTTTTATATCTGTATCTGCAATACTTGGGAACACAATTGTCAATACTACAAATGTTCACTCATATGTTATTGTCCATCATTAAAACTTCGCTATTTGTCATATGCACCATTTGGTTCAACAGATTGTAGTCTACTTTGACATACCATTAGGACATTTAGGAGTAGAGCTTCAATAGAAATAAATAAATAAACGGGACTCCAAGATAACGTAGTTTCTGCAATTTTTACCCATCATCATCATCAACTGATCAACTTAAAAGAGCATGTCCCATCAAGCACAATGCAAATGGCAGTTCAACCGAGTTGCTTGAAACGCCATATCCCAAGTCCTTTCTTCCAACTGAAACACATACTGTAGCAACATCCTCCAACTCTGTCCTAACCATTCTGGTTCCTGGCATCCTTATGATCAAAAATCTTGTTACCACCCAGTTCCCTTCCCTCATCTTGTCTCCAATGTCCTAAAAAGCTAACACTTCCAAACAAATGCATTGCCAATTCTATCCTTCTCTAGCCACATCTGACTCGACATACACAATCCCACCTTATGAGCATGCTGTAACTAAGATGCTAAGCCAAAAAGCACTCCTGATTTTATAGCTAGTCAGCTATCAGGCATAAAACTCTAGACTCACTTCTTCATTGCATCAACTCAGCTCTAATTGTGTGAGCGATATCCTTTTCAGTATCTTTAATCCCATAAAACTATTAATAACCCAGTACAAAATCATAAGACATCTTTCTGGTGATTATATACAGTCAGAGAAGGAGAAGAAACAATCAGGAGTATATCTGAATAGTTGAGACACAGTTCACAAGGACATTTACTCTGCATTATGGGAGATGATTTTTTCAGCATGCAAGAGAAGGCATAGGTCAATTTATTGATGGTCAAAATATTGTTATTTCTATCTTAAAAGCTCCATCTGAACAATATTCTCATCCAACAGACAACTAGGATTCCAAAAAATCTGCATCTTGTGAATGGTAACCATTGGAAAAACCAGGACTTATCTCATGAATTCCTCCACAAGTACATGATAGAAAAAATTCAGCAGTCCAGTCTTCAGACATTTCAGTAGCAGCAAACTAGCTCTTCTTGGGACAATGGTCACAAAGATGAGAAGAAACTAAGGATGTAAATATCCTTATGATAAAAGCAATTGTGCGTTGGATGCTGCCTTCAGGACAGAGAATCACAGATCAAATCCAAATCAGTGTATTTATTCCACAATGGCTGCAATTTCTCATGAGACTATGCCTCCATCACCCAATATACAATTTAATTGAATCAACCTTGATTATAGGTGGGAGAAACTTAACTTTGTTAGCAATAATGGTTGCATGAAGAAGACAAGATGCTTCTGCCACATAAACCAGATAAGCCACAAATGATACAAGCTGAATAACTCCATTCCAGTGCCATGCCTCCCAATCTTTTCAGACCAGCATAGGCATTATTTTAGAACAAAAGAATAATCTTAATAATCCTGCTGTTGGAGCTTTCCATCGATCTGCTCCAGACACAGGAATTTCAAAACCAGCAATAATTCTCCAGAAACTTCTGGATCAGTTAAGACCTAAATCATTGTAACTAGAAAAATTTTCCTGCACACATAAAATAATGAATGGACCACTCAAAAATTATAGAACTTGAGGGATTTTCTTTCCATGTTTGCCAACAGAATCCCATTCTTAATACTCCAGCACCAAACAGCTCACAAGCTGACCAGGCTCATTCCAAACTTTTCAAGGATAAAAGCCCAGCGTTTAAGCATGAAAGAATTACCGAATTTGAGAAGCAAATCTAATGCATTCATAAATGTATATTTTAAGGAAAGGAATGCAAATTTAAGCACCAGCAACTGGAAGAAGAATCATTGAGCATGCCAATTTCACAAGTGCCCAAATCCCCAGCTAATCAGCAGCGGAAAGATATAAGCCATCCTCCGATTAATTACATCAAATGGCCAGTGGTAACCCTGGTAAACACTAGGTCCTTTCATCACTAATCACTTCTTATCTGAAGCACATAAATCTATCTACGCAGGTTCTAAAGCTAGACAGAATATTATCCTGTCAAGCAAATGGACTATGGACTCCTACTAGAGTTCAGAAAGCCCTTCAAGCAGTTCACTAACTTCTTTAAATAAGCTATTTTTTTAAAGGATAAACTTGTCAAGAAGGATATTTCATAATCCCAAATGACAGCTCACTGTTCCATTTCATGCCAAGGATTTATCTTTCTTAAAAGTCATATTCACTCAAAAATCCCTGATGTGTCCCTCTTATCCCCATTGGATGATAAGACCTTTTAGGAAATTACCCACATCAACTTTGGTGGCATGGGGAAGGAGAGGAAGAGTCCAAGAAGGTGATCAGCCTTGAAGTCTAACCTGGTAATCATCTTACACTGGCCATTTTATTTCCTGGATATCTTACTAGCATGCAGTAAGGCAAACCATCTTTAGTAAGTTGGATTAAATCATTTTTTATATTCTGGGTTATCTTACAGGTATGCAGCAAGGCAGTAAGGCATACCATCTTGAGCAAATGAGATTAAATCATCAGCCAGTTGCCTTTCCAAAGGGAAGTACGCAGTTATAACAAGGATTAAATCATCACAAGTATCAAGATGTTTTGACTTTCGAGGCATAAGGTGGTGTTTGATCATCCACCCTTCTAAGTATCACAACCCACCAAGTAGAAACAGCACATCACTATAAAACACTTAACAGCATTCATCACACTCATCACCTAGACATCTACATTGTACAACACATATGATCATGCCAATGCATATCAGACAGTAAAGATGAATTCACAACTACATGCAGCAACTAAAAGGCTTCAAGTGGAGAAGGGGCTTTAATTTTAGGGGAATATTGAAGGGGTCTTAAAAGCACAATATTGAATGTCTGCATGGGTCTGCCCCTTGGTAAATAGAATTAAACAGCAGAACCAAAGTAAAACCATGGTAAGAATCAGGGAACAAGTGGGTGATATTGAAACAACCTTCTAATTTTCAAACAAGAGAAAGTGGGGATTTGACTGCACAAGAAACTACCATACTCTCATTATTTATTGCTACAAGGATATAGAATATCAACATGATTTCTCAATTTTTTTTCTAAAAATGGTAATGGGATTTACCGCCAAAAACAGGTACTACTTCCTACAGAATTTTATGAACAAGTATCCTGTTTTAATTACAAGATTGCAAACTGAGTCCATATAACCAAGGGGTATTTTATTAAAGACAATTGTGCCAAGCATACATGGATTTTCAGAGCATTGGGATGAATAATGCACTGATGATCCAGTTAAACAATTTATAGATTATATTTAATTACATGCAGACTACTGTTATATTCACATGCATAGTTGTCCACTTAAGAGAGTAAGAGAAGTTTAATTATCCTTTTTACGAGTTGTTTGGGCACCTACCATATGCATTATAAACATTGGTCTCCTGATCAGAAGAACAGGTAATCCAGTATCAGATTCCAGAACAACGCAGAAAACTTAATGATGCTGGTCTATCTTCTTATAATTCATCTAAATGCACTAGACATGTCAGAAAGAATCATACCACCATACCACAATATTAAAATCAAGGAAAACGATCCAAGCAAAGAAATAACAACATAAAGAAAGAAAATACTAATATGGATTTTCTTTCTCAGCAAGCCACAGACTTCAATGAAAGCAACAAAGACACAAAGATTCTAAAATAAATTTTGCAGGGTAAGAACTGAGCAACCCAAACAAAAAATTGCAGGATATTCTCGAGCAAGGCAAAAAGAATACAAATGGTCGAACCTGCGCTAATGCTAAGGCTGAAGATTCCTACATTGCATTAATAAATTTAAAAAAGTATAAAAAAATAATAATAAAGTAGCGGGAAACAACCCATTACTAGAATTCATACACTGGAATCCTTACCCGACACAATCAGTCTTTGTTTCTCATCCTCTGAATCATGGTTCCCATCCCCAGCACCAACTTGCTTCGACACTGCCGATTCATCCCGCGAAGGTGGGCCGCCCCCACTAACAGACTGCTGATAAACAACTCCCCCAATGATCGTAAACAGCAGGCAAACTAATCCAAACGGGCTTGCGTGCTTGTCCCAAATCAGCACATTGATCACAACAGTAAGAAACTTATTCACCACTCCCGTCACGGTGAATGCCGTCGCTGAAATCGCCTTGCGAGCAGCAAACCCAAAGAAGCTGATCAGAAACCCAAAAACACACGACAACGCCACTGCAATGAACGCAGTCGTGTCAATCCGATTCTCCGATCTCGATCTTGCGGCAGTGAACACCTCGGCATACTCCCCTGTCAGCACCCAAAACACCGGCGCCATCATCAGCGACAGCAGATTGTTGTAGAAGACGAAGCCCCATGTATTAAGTCCGAGATTCGTGACCATGTGCTTGATGTAGACCATCTCCGTCGTGATCGTGACCAGATACGCCACTGCCCATGAGTAAGCCGTCAAGGTGAAAGCTGAGTCAGTAGCGACGTAGCCGACCGCTCCGCCGAGGATGATGAGCAGCGACACGAAGGTAAGCTTCGACGGGCAAGGCTGCCGTCGGAATGCGGTGTCGGCAATAGCGACGAGAAGAGGAGTGAGGGAGCGGAAGACAATGAAGGTGTCGACGTTGGCGTGGCGGAGGAGGTTGGTGTTCGTGAAGATGGCGAGGTAGAAAACGGTGGCGGCAGGGAGGAATTTCCTGGCAGTGTCGAGGACGAAGGGGTCGTGGTAGAGGAGGCCGAGACGGCCAAGGATCCAAACGCCGGCGGCAGATGTGAGGTATTGGAGAGCGGTGAGAAGGCCAGGGTAATTGAATTGGGTGATGGCGAACTTGTTGATGACGGCGAGGAGGCTCGAGCAGAGGGCGTAGCCGACGACGAGGCTCGATGTAGCGTAGTACTCCTTGGAAGATGAAGATGGCATTTTGGGCGAAGACAGCGGAGAATGCGTAGTGAGTATTTGAGGGAATGGGTCTGGTTAATTATCTGTTTGCTGCTTTTACCGCCATGAGGGAGGATGGTAGGCGACTGGGGCAATCGGATGGGACTTGATATGGATGGCTGGAATTTGATGATAGGGGGTTGAATATTGGGAGGGATGAAGGCGGAGGGCGGTTTTTTGGTGCAGCGAGGGAGGGAGGGAGAGGGAGATCTCGGGAGCTTTTTCTCGTCTGTCAGGGCATCTGTGATTTTTCTCGGCCCTCTTGCTGGGCTGGGTTCATGTGGTGAATGAGTCTCCAAAGCGGACTTTCTGTGTAGTCTACAAATTCTTCGAGACTTTCAGCTTGTGAACGAGTGAAAATGATGCGGGCAGAAGTATTTTTATTTGACGATTAGGTATTATTATTATTTTGTTTTATAAACATATAATTTTTTAATTAATTATTAATGAGATATTAAATTGAATTGCCCACTATCCTATTTACATATGATGTTTCCAAATAAGGTTGCATCATACACATTCGAATTTCTTGGAGTCTTAAACTATGTTTCGCAAGAGCAATTAAGACATGGAAAAACATACGTTGAATATTTGGTATTGATGATAATCAATCTATCTTACTGTGCTCCGATCATAGCCTCCGTTCTGTCATTATCCCAGCTTTTAGCTTCCGTGGATGAGATGCCATGCAAATTCTTAGCACACAATGCAGAAAGAAGATTGCTAATGTGATATGATGTATTCATAAATATTTTTAAAAATTTTGAAGAATTTCTAGATTTTTTTTAATTCAAAATTCTCATATTCTATATTTTATTTTATTTTATTTTCAATATTTACTCCCATTCTTTTACATCATTTTGTTTATTATCTTTTTTTATTTATATTAGAAAAGCCTAATAAAGATACCCGAATCAAGCTGGCACCATGCGACGTCAGATCTTGACCTTAATGGGATATATTTTCTCGCTACTACGCAATCCCGTGAGACCAAGACTCAAATGCGTATCTTTTTGGAATCCTTCTCTAAGCAAGGATCCTTATTCTACTTGCATACAGGTTATATACGCATCCTGGCTATAGACCCATGCTCAATTATAAATACATGCAGGTACGTGCCTCAAAATGCAAGCTCTTGCTATCATCCAATTATCTCTAAAAGAATCCTCTTACTGACTTGAGCGTCAGAGTGTTTATGCCGAGAGCACTTCCAACATCCTCTGACTTTCTTGTTCTAATCTTGCAGGATTCAATGCGGGAACTTCTCGAGAGTCACCTCAGCATTCCGTTTGGGGACCATGCAAACATCGGCACCGTCTATAGGAACGTTTTTCAACTAAGCCCAAAGATGTTTGATGACATTCAAGGCCACACAAAAGCTCTCTCTCTCCCTGCTACAATCACCAACATGTCTTCCTTGTCAAACCAAAACGATGGTACCATATCACCAGGGGACTTGTTAAGCTAATCTGGTCCAACAAGTCAACAGGCTATACAGCAAATGATGCGAAGCATGATGCAACAGATAATGCAACAATTCATGCAATAATAAGGCAATCCTATGGGCGTAGTTCCTCCTCAGCCATCCCATCCTTAGGTAGATCCGGTCGACAATGAATTCAAAAATCACGCGGTGGAAGGTTTCCG